>BCLH01002205.1:19706-48257 GCA_001602315.1 Zoysia pacifica
CGGGGCTCGGCGCGGCGGTTGCGGGCGGAGGCGGCGGCGGCCGAAGGTTGAGGGTGAAGGGCGAGGCCCGCGTGTAAGAGAGAGAGAGAGGGGGTGGCTGGGCTGGCTTGGGCTGGGCTGTGCGAGGAGAGAGTGGGCCGGCGGGGAGGAGAAGTGAATGGAAGAGGGAGAGAGGGCAGGGGGAGAGGCCCAGCAGGGTGTGGGATTTTCCTTTTATTCTTTATTTTCTTTCTTTCTATTTCTTTTAATCCTTTTCTTTATTTCCAAAAATTCTTGATTAATTATTCCAAGGCAAATATATTTAAATGCTATGCAATGGTATGAGATGAAATGCAATCCTAGCATTTTATTTGGAAAAAAAAATTTCATTCTAATTTAAATTGTGAAATGCATTTAAATTTCGAAATTTTACTATTTTAAATTGTTGAATTTTTAGGTCGTTATAGACAAATGGGAATCTAATCCTAAGTGCAAATTGCTAATATGAGGGAACAAATAAAACAGAAAGATGGCACATATATACAGAATCCAAGCATGGAAGAAAAAAAGATACCTTCTTGAGAACTTTTTTTTTTTCAAACTGCCTCCTTGAGCACTATTGAATCTTGAAGACTTGAAACAATTTCTTTTCAAGCTTATAATCTCATTGGCGAAATTCCCTTTTCCTTCTGATATTCCTTCCTACAAAGACCTTGACAAGGATTGAAAACGCATGTTTCTCAATCTTGAAAATTTAACAATTCTGGTGGAGCACTCTCCATACCTCCCAATCTTCTATACCTGTAGTAGTAAATAATATAAAAAGAAACAAAAGACCAATAATTAGAGTAAGGAAACATAGTCACCGATATTTCTCCCAGAATATCACATAGAAGCAGCATGTGTGCAGTGACCTCACAAGCAAACACACTCTTATCGGATCAACAGAACGAGACGACCACAACACCTAGTAGACCGCAGGCACCCGAAATGCTATCATTTAATACTACGAATTCTAATGCCACCCTAATGCTGTTAACATGAGTAATAAGATAACAGTGATATCAGTTGAAACATGAGGAAAGATGGTTGCCATATATCAAATGCTACGAATTCTTATGCCACCCTAATGCTGTTAAATGAATAGATAGTTCTTGATATCTAAAACCATATTACAGCAAAGAATATCTCAGACATGGACATGCAAAAGTATGAATTACGGAAAAAGCAATGGTTCTCAGTTGGTTATAAAATAAAATAGAGAAAAAAAGAGAAAAGAATGCTCTGCAGTACCTTAGAAAATGATGAGGATAGGACATAAGTAGATTAAGCCCCATAATTTAAAAACAATGAAAACAATATAATTATTTAAGAAACATTAATTCTGCACAAAAGAGTGATGTACCATTTCAATTAAAAAGAAAGAGAAAGAAGTAACAAACACATACCAATTCAGATCCACAAGGCAGCTCATCAGCTGCACGGTCATCCAATTCCAGAAACACAAAACAGCATAAGTTTATATTAAGCATGCTAACGGATAATTCTAATTGTCAATTCCAGAAACACTTCATAATTAAAGATGACTTTGAATCAGAATCACAAATAATGGGCGAGTTACTGTACCTACATTACCTTATAAGCCGTAGAGATGGCAAGTAGCTCCTTTCCTTCCCCATCATTGTTGCTTGCTACAATAAAAACGCCTGGACTTCTCCTTGCAAAAGGAATGCTCTGCAAGTGCGTTCCGTTCCCCCTCCTATACAGATCCACTTTGGAGTCTCCAGCAAGAATGACATAGGGGAACACCTCCGCTATACAATCCGGCGTGGTGTTGCTTTGGTCATTGCTTGAGAGGTCCATGTAATGGACCTTTCTTCTCCCCTTTACTAGAAAGATATGCAGCTCTCCCGCATGTTCAAGAAAAAAAGACATAATTTATCAAGGACCTATAAATCTAACAAACCTTTCAGGCTACAACATATCAATATATAATAAAATAAAAATAGAAAGAAAAAACTGTAGCACATCATCTTACAATGCAGATATCCGTAATATTATGTTCTCTTGACCCATCTTCCTCTATAATATTGGTGTATTACGACACCACCTTCCTCTATAATATATAATCAAATAAGAAATAAGAGGAAAGCAGTTGAATTAAACTCAAGGCTAATATTGTACCATAAAAAGAATAGATAATTCCATATGATACGGACACATAAATACCATATCAATCCGAAGGGCTTGACGTCACGGTAAATCTGAGGTTCCTAGAAGATGTCTTTCTGTAGAGAATGCCCAAAAAAACCATGAGTTGGTACTTGGAGCACCCAGCTATTAGATATCTAAACATTTGTAATGACCCAAAAATTCAACAATTTCCAATATTAAAATTTCAAAATTTAAATGCATTTCCTAATTTAGATTAGAATGATTTTTTTTAAAAAAGAAAATGCTAGGATTGCATTTCATCTCATTTTATAGCATTTAATTTTCTTGCCTTGGAGTAATTAATCAAGATAAGAATTATAGAAAAGAGTTAAAAGGAAGAGAAAGAAAGAAATAAAAAAAAAGAATAAAAGAAACCTCTCCCTGGGCCTCTTCCCTCCTCTCCCCCTCTCCTCCCCGCCGGCCCACCCTCTCCCCCTTCTCTCGCGCGGCCCAGCCCAAGCCGATCGTAGGGGGTTTCGTTTGCGTGCATACGTCGTTCCGACCGTCGAGGTCAGGCCGAGGTCGTTCTCGGTCTTTCGTTCGGAGAGACGCCTAGGGCAGGCCGGTTCGATGCGGTCCCCGCCCATGATCAGCATCGCGCTTAGTCCGACGGCCATGATCAGCGCTCGATCATTCGAGTTGGCCAAATGGCCTCGGCTGTCGATCAGCCGATCGTAGGGGGTTTCGTTTGCGTGCACGCGTCATTTCGACCATCGAGGTCGGGCTGAGGTCGTTCTCAATTTTTTGTTCAGAGAGACGCCTAGGGCGGGCCGGTTCGACGCGGCCTCCGCCTATGATCAGCATCGCGCTTAGGCCGACGGCCATGATCAGCGCCTAAACGTTCGAATTGACCAAGTGACCTCGGCTGTCGATCAACCGATCGTGGGAAGCTTCGTTCGCATGCTTTCCCTTATTCGGACTCACCGTGACGGTCACGGGAATCGGACGGCCTTCGCGCCTCCACGTGGAGGGCGATCGAACCATTTGGGAATCTCAAGCGCCGATTGATCCAGGCGGTTGGTTCAAATTCGAACGGACGGCATCGGGGACGCGACGATTCGCGCGCTCACGTCACGTTGTCTGTCAGTCATACTCTAGCAGCCGTCTTGTCGGAGTAACGTTGGCGCCCCGGCCGTGGCGGACGCGGCGAGGAGTGACCCGGGCCCGCTCGTCAGCGGGCTGGGGGCGAACGGCTTGGGTGCGCGTCAGGGTGCGAGCCCATGACAGCGCAGTTACTCCCACGATCGACCGCTGGTGGCGCAGTAACTGCGCAGGCCATTTAAAAGGAGGGGTGTGGTAACTTCGCGTTTTCACCCAGCCTCTTTGCTTCGTCTTAAGCCTTCTGTCGCGCACAAGAGCTCGTTTGCTCCGCCCTTTGCCTTAGCGTCATTAGGTTCGACGATCGCCATCGCTGTTGCTGGTGTTCTCCCCGCGTCCGTCGTCGCCACCATCTTCTTGATGTCTGAGTGGGAGCCTTCGGTCGTCGACGACGCCCTGCTCGCGAGGTGGAGCGTCGTCGAGATGATCCCACCGAGAGAGTCGGCTGGGTGGGTGGGTGGCTACGGTCACACCGCGCCCGCGCCGTCGCTAGGGAAGATCGTCAGCTTCCTGATCTACCACGAGCGTGGGTTAGGATTGCCAGTTTCAAGCTTCTTCCGAGGCGTCCTCAACCAGTACGGTGCTTGGCTTCACCAACTCGCGCTGAACGGGGTCCTCCACGCCTCCGTCTTCGCGACGCTTTGTGAGGCGTATCTGGGCATCCGGCCTAACCTTCTGCTGTAGAGGTACTTCTTCCTCGTCACTCGCCAGACGTCGAAGGAGACTGGGGTCGGCAAGCACGTCGGCGGCGTCAGCATTTGGCTCCGGTCCAAAGAGTCTCTGAAGTATATCGAGGTCGACCTGAAGACTTTATTGAAGGGCTAGAGGAAGTCCTGGTTCTACATCAACAACGCCGACCCCTAACTCCCGCCCTTCGAGGATCGAGTGCCTGAAGTAACCGGCTCGTGGAAGTCGAAGCTCTCGGCGGCGGAGGTCGAGTCGATTTGGCCGCATCTGGAGGCGATCCGGCGCCTACGAGAGCAGGGGCTGATCGGGACGACGGTCTTCGGTGTCGCCATGCGACGTCAGATCTTGCCACTGCACCGCCGAATGCACAGCATCGGGGAGTACGAGAGGCCGGACGACAAGATATGCGAGGTGCGCGGTCCGCCTCTCTCAGACAAAGGCGTCCTCGCCCGGACCTCGACGGTCTTCAAGGATGCGGAGGGCAGCCTCAACCGGAGGCCCCGTCCCCTCGACAGGGATCATCGCCAGTCGGTAAGTGTGGATTTTCTGCGTTGTGATGGTCATTACTGCATCGTATTCATCGTTGATCGCTTTTAGGGTCCGCCGGGGGTCGTGGCCGCGACCAAGGCTGCAACTAGCTCCGCCGCCGCGCCGCAGCGAAGAGCCGAATCTAGTCCCGCGGCAGTGCAGAGGCCGAGGAGGACCGGCAGGAAGCGAAAGGCGAAGTCTGAGTTCCTAGACTACTTGTCCAACGGTTCGGAGCCCGCGGCTTTGGTCGCGAAGCCGGTGGCGAGGTCGTCCTGCGCCCTGAGGACCGAGGGCGGCTCGATGGCGGGACATGGCGTGGCCGTCCTAGCGCAGGCGGCCATAGCGGCAGCGGCCGAGGATTCCGACCCCTTCGAGAGTCTCAGCTCCTCGTTCGACGAGCAGAAGCAGGGGTCGGCAGCGAAGAGGGCGAGGGTCGACCCTTTGGAGGCGATGACCGTCAGCTCCGGAAGCCCGGTTGACTCCCCGCCTCGGGCGGTCGAGGTAGCCACGACGGAGCCGGCCCGGACCTCGACGGTCCCCTCCCCGCGGGAGAGCCGACCCCCACGACGCCCGATCATCCGGATTCGTCGTCGATCGGCGAGATGAGCCTTCAGTGGCTCTATTTCACTTTTTGTTTTTCGGACTTGATTAACTGAGCTCCTTCGTAACCAGGGCTCCGACGTCGGCGGGGGCGCCACGGTTGGTCTTCACTCCAGCGCCGATGGGTGGATCGACGGCCGGCGGGTCGGGCGCCGACTTTAGCAGCGAGGTCCAGGGCGAGATGTCGAACCCCGGGAGCCTAGAGCCGCCGTGCGTGGAGGCCGACGAGGGCGGTCGAAGAGAAGGCGGACTCCTCCCCCGCGCCCGACGCTAGAGAGGCCGAGGGGACGGGGCTACCGACACCATCATCGACGACGGCGCCTTAAGAGGGTGTGGTGGCTCCGTCATCCTCAGCTGCACCCCCCGCTGGGCGCGGCCTGAGCGAGACCGCTCTCGGCAAGATGCCGGAGGTCATCGGGGCATCGGCGTCTGCCGAGGCCGCTGGCAGGGCGGGCGAGCTGGCAGCACCAACCGCCGCTTGGACGATCCCTGGGATGGACCCTCTTCCGCTTGAGGGGGCCGCTGATGGGTTCGGCTACATCATGGACCGGGTGGGCGGCGCCCGGGCGCTCAACATGAGGCTAGCCGTCGGCCTCCATCAATTGCTAGGGATTGCGGAGGAGGTCGATGCCATTTTTAACGAGGCGCACTTTATCTAGTGCTGGGTGAGTCTTCGGATTTAGCATTTTTTGTTTTTGATTTCCGTAGGCTTTGGGCTCATAGTCCCTACGTAGGACAACCTCCACACCGCCTTGGGTCGGCCTTCGCGTGGGTTCGCCTTCCAGTCCGAGGTCGACGCCTTGCGGGAGGAGTTGGCGAAGGCCCGGGCCGAGTCGGGGGAGACGCTGGCCGACCTGCGCTCCCAACTCCATGGCGCCCGGGAGTTGACCCGCGTCGCCCTTGAAAAGGCCCACAAGGCGCGCGCGGAGGCGGGGGCCTCCGACGCCCGGGCTAGCTGGGTCGTGGCGGCCCTCGAGCAGGCCAACCGCACGGTCGTCGGTAAGTCGAGTCGTGTTCGTCCGACTTCGGAGTCGGATTTTAACTTTCAGTGTTGCAGGGCTTCGTCGTTAAGTCGCCGAGCATGACACCGAGATGCGGCGCCTCAGGCTCCTTCACCAGCATGCCGAGGGGGCCCGCTCGACCTTGGAGTAGACGATCCGCATCGTCAAGGAGGAGCGCGATCGTGCCTTCGAGCAGGTCGACCTCCGAAAGTCGAAGCTGGTCGTGCTTCAGTCTGAGCTCGAGCAGGCAATGGTGGAGCTCGAGCGGATTCGCTAGGGGGCCGCTGGAGTCTAGGAGGAGCTCTTAGCGACCCAAGTTCGGAACGAGCGGCTTCAAAAAAGCCTCGATCGGACGGGGCAGGCCGCCGAGGCCGTCGAAAAGAAACGAGGCGGTAAGGGCGGACCCCTTTTTATTTTGCTCCAGCGTTTGGAGTCGCTTTGCTAACGGTCTTGTGTGCAGGCTTAGCGGGCGAAGTTCAAACCCTGAGGTCGGCGGGTTTGAGTCTTCTGAGGAAGTTGTACTCCGACGTGCCGGACTCCGTCCTGACAGGGGTCCTCACGCACGCCCTGCATCAGCTTCCGGGTGGTCGTCGCCGACGTCGTCATGAGGGTGCTGGAGGACGGGTCCGCGACAGCCCTGGCCCTGGCCCGCTCCCTCTATCCGGACGCGGACTTCGGCAAGGTCGTCGAGGGCTTCGCGTCCGGCTACTCGGACGAGCAGCTGGACGCACTCTCAGTAGAGATGTAGGGGCCTGGGGCGAAGGCTGTCGCCGATTTCAAGAAGGAGAACTTCTTGCCTGAGCGGTTCGACTCGTTCCCCTATGAATAGAGTTAGGTTTGTAAAAAGCATCGTGTAATGAAAGATATCGATAGAGAAATCATCATTGCATGAACAAATTCGAGTTTTCGACCCCCCTTCGCTCCTTGCGACTTTTTCGCGCTCCGCTGGGCATCAATCAAACGAACGGGTCGAGTGTCAGACCCGATACAGCCGTAGAGCGTCATCGACTCACGATCCTTGATAGTATAGCCGCGGGGAGGATTCAAAAAACGTGCGTAAAGTTTATCGTGTTCGGGGATCACCCGCGAGCTCGGCGCGAGCCGAGGATCCGACCTCGAAGAAACAAAACGGGGATCCGACCCCAGAGAAAACAAAGCAGGGATCCGACCCCAGAGAAAACAAGGCGAGGATCCAACTCGAAGAAACAAAGTGAAGCGCGGACTCAAGTTTCTGACCCCTTTCGCTGCTTGTGGCTACTTTTTCGCGTCCCATTGGGCATCAATCACACGAACGGGTCGAGTATAGCTCGTAGGGTCGGGTGTCGGGCTCGATACAGCTGTAGAGCGTCATCGGCTCCCGATCGTTGATAGTGTAGCCGTGAGAAGACTTCGAACGAAAAACGCTATCGGGGTGGCCCGCGAGCTTGGCGCGGGCCGGGGATCCGACCCTGGGGAAACAAAACGAAGTGCGAGTCAGCGAAAAAACGAGAGGACGTAAAAGGACAACGAGGAGCGGTGCCTCGACACAAAAAATTGAAAAGAGACGAGCGAGGTCGGACATTTCGACGCCCGAGAGGGCGGAGGTAAGTAGCCCCCGGGTGCGAGGTGTGGCCGAGACGGCCACGATTCGCAACCAAAAACGACAAGCGAGAGTAAGTTGCAAGAACTTAGCTTTATTTTAGGTGTAGAAACTTTCGAGGCTCTCAATGTTCCATGCGTTCTCGAGCTCTCAGCCATCTTCGGTTGCTAGCTTGTAAACACCGGGCCTCAAGACGCGCTTGATTACAAAGGGTCCCTCTAAGAAGGGCGACAGCTTGTGCTGGTCGGCTTTCGTTTGCACCCTTCTCAGCACCAGATCTTCTACGTTTTGCGCCCGACCCTTGACGCGCCGTGCGTATAGTCGTCGTAGCCTTTGCTGTTACTTGGCGAACCGTAGGAGGGCGACTTCGCATGCTTCTTGTAGCTGGTCGAGAGCGTCTCGCAGCACGTCTTGTGACCTTTCCTCGTCGTAGGCTCGGACTCGCGGAGAGTCGTAGTCGAGGTCGGTGGGCAACATCGCTTCTGCTCTGAACGTCATGAAGAACAATGTGAACCCGGTGGTTCTGTTGGGGGTCGTTCGCAGACCCCAGAGGACTGACGGGAGTTCGCTCACCCATCGTCCGGTCGTTTGCCTGACGGAGTCGTAAATCCGCGGCTTCAGCCCTTGAAGTATCATTCTATTGGCTCGCTCGATCTGCCCATTCGTCCTTGGCTGCGCCACAGAGACGAAGTCCAGGCGAACGTGATTCTCGTCGCAGAATTCTTGGAACTGTTGGTCGGTAAATTGTGCGCCATTGTCGGTGATGATGGAGTTCGAAACCTCGAACCGACAGATGATGTTGCGGATGAAGCCGACCGCGCGGGTTGAAGTAATCTTGAGCACAGGCTCGACCTCGATGCACTTGGTGAACTTGTCGACGGCGACAAAAAGATAGGAGAAACCGCCGCGTGCCTTTTTGAACGGTCCGAGGATGTTGAGTTCCCAGACAGCGAAGGGCTAGGCGATCGGAATCGTCTGGAGCTCCTGGGCCGGCAGGTGCGTCTGTCGTGCGTAGAATTGGCAGCTTTGGCAGGTTCGGACGAGCTTTTCGAGGTCGGCTACTGCTGTCGGCCAGTAGAAACCTTGACAGAAGGCCTTGTCGACTAGGGTTCTAGGTCCGGCGTGGTGACCGCAGATGCCTAAGTGGATATTGTCGAGCAGGTGCATGCCCTCCTCCCAAAGGATGCAGTGCTGCAGCACACCACTCGTGCTTCGTTTGCAGAGCTCGCCGTCTGAAATGACGTAGGCCTTGGCTTGACGTGCGACCTTCCTGGCTTCGTTAACGTTGGCCAGAAAAGTGCCGTCTTGAAGGTAAGCGAAGATATCACGGGACCAGTCGGGGGCGACGGCCATCACCTCCGCCCTCGGATCTGGGGTCGGCTCACCGCTCATGCCCTCGGTGGGTGGGTCCTCGATGCCCCTGATGGAAGGCTTGGTGAGGACCTTGAGAAAAATGCCGTCGGGGACTGGCTCACGCTCCAAGCCAACTTGAAGAGGGCGTCGGCAGCCTCGTTGTCTCGACGTAGAACGTGATGGAGTTCGAGTCTACGTCGAGTTTGCGAACTTCTTGACAGTAGGCCTCCATCTTCAGGTTTCGGCAGCTGAAGGTCTTCATCACCTGGTTGACGACCAGCTCGGAATCGCCCTTGACGTAGGGCCGCTGGACGCCGAGGGAAGGTCATTCGTAGGCCGTGGAGCAGGGCCTCGTACTCGGCCGCGTTGTTGGAAGCGCGAAACTGCAGCTGCAGTACGTAGCGAAACATGTCTCCCTTCGAGGAGATTAGGACGACTACGGCCCCGCGCCCTTGATCATGCAGGATCCGTCGAAATACATCGTCCAACACTCGATGCTGCCGGGAGCCGGCGGTTCCTGAGCCTCGGTCCATTCGGCGACGAAGTCGGCCAGGGTCTGAGACTTGATGGCCTGTCGAGGGAAGAAGGCGACGTCGAGTCCCATGAGCTCTATGGCCCACGTGGCGATGTGCCCGACCGTGTCTTTGCCGCTGACGATCTCCCCGAGTTGGAAGCTGGTGACCGCTTGGACGAAGTGCCTCGTAAAGTAGTGCCGTAGCTTGCGGCTCATGATGAGGACGGCGTAGATCAGCTTCTCCACCTGGGTGTACCGAGTCTTGGCGTCGACTAGCACTTCACTGATGAAGTAGACAGGCCGCTGAACAGGCAGAGCCTGACCCTCCTCTCTTCGTTCAACAACGAGGACGGTGCTGACGACTTTCGAAGTCGCCGCAATATAGAGGAGAAGGGGCTCTCCCAGGATCGGGGACGTGAGGATCAGCGGCAACGAGAGCAAGGTCTTGAGCCGTTCGAAGGCTTCCTGGGCCTCGGTGGTCCAGGTGAACCGCTCTGCTTTTCGTAGCGGCTGGTAGAAAGTCGTCACCTTTTCCCCGATCTTGGACGCATTTTTCGGGGTTCAGCTTGATTTGATAGCGCCGGAGGTTCGCGAATATTTCCTCCAGATCTTGGACGAGGTCGGAGGCCCGCCGAGTCTTGATGACGATGTCATCGACATAGACCTCCAGATTTTGACCCAGCTGATTGTGAAAACACTTCTGCATGCAGCGTTGGTACGTGGCATCGACATTCTTAAGCCCGGATGGCGTCGTGACGTAGCAGAAGGATCCGAAGGGCGTGATGAAGGATGTGGTCGACCGGTCGGACTCGCGCATGAAAATCTGGTGATATCCAGAGTACGCGTAGAGGAAGCTGAGGGTTTCGCACCCCGCGATGGAGTCCACCACTTGATCGATGCGCGGGAGAGGGAAGGAGTCCTTCGGACAAGCCTTGTTGAGACTCGTGTAGTCAACGCACATCCTCTATTGCTTGATCTTCTTTTTAACTATTACAGGGTTGGCCAGTCACTCGGGGTAGTAGACCTCATGAATGAACTTAGCGTCTAGAAGCTTCGTCAATTCTTCTTCGATGGCCCGGCGCTTCTCGTTGTCGAAACGCCGGAGTCATTAGTTGACGGGCCGAGAACCCGCAATGTTGTCGAGTGAGTGCTCGGTGACTTTTCTCGGGATGTCGGGCATGTCCGAGGGTGCCCAGACGAAAACGTCTCGATTTCGGTTCAGAAAGTCGACAAGCACGCTTTTCTATTCACAGGAGAGCGCGTTTCCAACCCTAGCCTTCTTGGAGGGGTCGGCGGTGTCAAGCGCCACCTCATTGGAGTCGTCAACGGGCTCGAAGGAGGTCGAAGACGAGTCCTTGGAGTCGAGCGTCAGGGCCGGCCCCTTGGTCCTGCGGATCTCGTCCAGCTGGGCCGAGCCAGAACGGGTGGAGGCCAGCTCAAAACTTTCCTGCTCGCACGCGAGGGCGTGCTGGAAGCGCGACGAGACCGTGATGACGCCCTTCGGCCCGGACATCTTCAGCTTGAGGTAAACGTAATTAGGGACGGCCATAAACTTCGCGTAGCACGGTCGGCCCAGGATGGCATGGTAGGCGCCGGTGAAGTCGACCACCTCGAAGGTGAGCGACTCGGTCCGAAAATTGCTCCAATCACTGAATGTGACTGTAAGCATAATCTGCCCGAGGGGCGTTGCGTAGCCCTCGGGGACAACTCTATGAAACAGAGCGTAACTCGAGCGGAGGTCGGCCTCCATCAGCTTCATCGCCCTGAAAGCGTCGGCGTAGAGGATGTTGAGGGTGCTCCCTCCATCCATGAAGACCTTCGATAGGTGTACAGAGCCAACGATGGGGTCGAGCACCAGCGGAAGGTGCCCAAGTTGTGGGACGTGGTCGAGGTGGTCGGCCCGGTCAAAGGTGATCGGGGCCTCGGACCACTTGAGGTAGCGGGGGACCGCGGGATCGGTCACGTTGACCTCTCGCCAGTTCCTATTTTGCCGGCGACGGGATTCGCTGTAGGCCGCGGGGCCGTCAAAGATCATGAGGCAATCCTTCGGATCGTGGAAGGCTGAGCCGGCGTCATCCTCGACCCCTTTGGCTTGGGGGTCGATCCTTGGCCGCCGAGGAGTCGGGTTGGAACCCGCTCTTGAAGAACCTCCTTGCCAATTGATAGTTCCGGAGGGTATACTTGACGGGCACGGAGTGGTTGGGGCAAGGCCGGTCAAACATTTTCTTGAAGTGGCCGTCTTGATTGGTCGGCTTCTTAGTCGGGGGTCGGGCCGATCGATCGGCGGCAGCTACGAAGTCGTCGTCATGACATCAGCCCCTCCCCTTCTTGCGGCTCGAGCTGCCTCCGCCTCGCTCGTCGCGGCGGTCGGCATGCCGGTCGGAGGGTCGATCGCTCCGACGGTCGGTCCCGGACCTCTCGTTTTTCGTCTGGTTTTGGTCGAAGTTAGCTTGCACGGCCTCCTCCCCAGTGGCGAAGGTTGTGGTGACATCGAAAAGTCCTCGGCCCGTTGGAGGGTTCCTGCGGCCCAACTTGTGGACGAGCGCCTTAGACGTCGTCTCGCAGGTGAAGGCGTTGATGACGTCAGCGTCGTTGACGTCAGGCAGCTCGTTGCGCTTTCGCGAGAAGCGCTGGATGTAGTTTCAGAGCGACTCGTCAGGCCTCTGCTTGCAATTTTATAGGTCCCAGAAACTACTTGGGCGCGTGTAGGTACTCTGAAACTTGCCGATGAAGATGCGGCGCAGGTCGCTCCAGTCCTGGATGCAGCCCTCGAGGAGGTGCTCGAGCCATCCTCGAGACAAGTCGGTGAGGAAAAGCGGCAGGTACTAGATGCAGAACAAGTCGTCTGCTCTGGTCCGGCAAGCGAGACAGTAGTCTTCGAGCCAGTGAACGGGGTTCGTTTCTCCGTTGTAGCAGCCGATGGTGGTCGGGGCGCAAAATCTTTGTGAAAATTCCGCGTGCCGTATATGCAATCCGAACGCTCTGGGTCCGACCCCGTCAGGGCTTGGGCTCCTGGAGTCGAAGGAGCAGCGTCGGTAGTAGCGGTCGAAAGAGCGCCTCCGCCGAGATTCGACGCGAAGCTCGCTCCTTGCCTGTCACCGGGCGTCGATGGTGCCACGGACGTTGCAGTTGGGGCCGAGCCGCGGGTGGACCGACCCTGTGTGATGTCGAGGGTTTCGTTCCTCAACTCGGCTGTCGTGTGCCGAGCCAGGATCGGCGGTTGCTTCGTTTCTTCGACTGCTAAGACCGAAGAGACGCTTCTGGTTGTTGAAGCGCGCTGCCGAGGTAGAAGTGCACGCGGTCGTACACTTCCCTCAGCGCTGGATCCTCGGGAGCGGCGGTCTCATCGAAGACGCAAGCTACTGCCGCGAGGTTCTCGAGCAGAGTAGCTAAAGTTGGCGGTCCTCCAGCTACGAGCTGCTGATAGGTGGACCGTCTCCGGGCTCGAGCTGCGTCGCTGGGACCGGCTACAGCCTTGCCTCGAGGCTCGAGGCTGCCGATTCGTTTCGGGGGCGACCAGACCTGGCCAACGGTGTCCATTACGGGGTGCGGGGACGGGTTGGCGCCTGGCGTGTTGCCAGGAGTCACCGGTTCCCCGCCCTTAGGGGCGTGAAGAGTGAGACACTCCCTCGACGAATCGTGCTCCAGAACAGCACGGCTCCTCCGGCACCGCGTAGCGTGGTTTAGGCTTCCAAAGCGGAAGGCCTGTTCGAAGGCGAAAGTGGGGACGCGCCACAACCGGCCATCTCCGGTGATGGTGACTGTGAAGCCTCCGAAGCGAAGGCGGGAGACCGAAGTGTCTCCTATGACGGCAAAGAAGGAAGCCATCAAAAAGTAGAAGCGAGAGCACACTAAGATAACCCCCTATCTGGCGCGTCAACTATCGGTGTTCTGACCACCGACACAGTACGAGAACCTCGATGTGCCTTCGTATTCGATGTGGCTTAGTCTACGAAAGACTCGAAGAGATTTTTTACCTGGTTCGAGCCACCTCGAACGGTGTAATACCCTACGCCCAGGGGTGGTTTATCTCGATGAGAGAGTACAAAGGGTCGGATTCTCTCTTCGGGAGAGGATCCGACACCTAAATCGTGGGTGCTCGATGCACGTATTTCTAGGGTTGCTTACGTGTAGACGGTTACGCGCAAGGGCTCTGAGTTTTGGTTTTCTGTGTTCGTTGTTCCCCGTTCTATCGCTCCTCGGGCCCCCTTTATACAGGGTGGTCCGGGGTTACAGGATGATGGGCCCTACGTGATCCTGCTGTCTCACTGACAGGTGGGTCCTCCACTATCGTTGCCATCATTTGTTATGCCCATGCACTGGTGTGACCCGTCACGTTGCACGCAGCGGCGGACACTGCAGCGCATGTCCGGCACTGTAGTGTCAGCTATAGTGTCGTTGGTTTTTGTTCGTTGACTCTCCCGGTCCTTTTGGCTCTGCGACTACGGCTGGAGTGTCGTCATGGTTATCCCGTCCCGTCCCGTCAGGACGGTTGGTGGTAACGCCGTACCTACCCTCAGGGGTCGGTCCTCGGGGGTCGGCTTTCGGAGGTCGGCGTCACCGTGCGTCTTAGCACGGCTAAGACTTGTCTTTCGTAAACCATCGTCTCGGGGGTCGGACCGCGCGTTCATGTGCCGTCGTCCTACCCCACAACTCCTCGAGGTTTTAGCCCACGTGTACGAGCACGGGTCGTCAAATACCCAGGGTACATGATCCCGACAACTTTGAATCAAAATCACGAATAATGGGTGAGTTAGCATACCTACATTACCTTATAAGGCATACAGTACCTTATAAGGCGTAAAGATGGTAGCTCCTTTCCTTCCCCATCATTGTTGCTACAATCAGAACATCTGGACCTCTCCTTGCGAAAGGAATGCTCTGCGAGTGCCTTCCGTTGCCCCTCCTGTACATATCCACTTTGGAGTCTCCAGCAAGAATGATATAGGGGATGACGGTGTGGTTTTGCACACCAAGCTGGTTCCTGCACGAGTGCCTCGACCCCAACAACAGAGGCTGAGACCGCACATCCAACTCAATGCCGTCGAGCAGCGCGAGGTCAACGCGGAGCAGTTTTCCGGCGGCTACGGCGAGGGAGCAGGACAGGGAGGAGGGGTCGGTTGCGGCGTGGGCGACGACGTTGTGCAGGGAGCCGAGGCGGCGGCGAAGAGTAGGATGCTATGAGCGGGACCGACTGTTGAAGGGGAAGGGAGGTTGCACGGATCGAACGGCTCCCGGTTTATATGCCGAGATCGGACGGCTGCTGTTTAAAAGTAAAAGGAGAGGAACGTTTTCCTAATCTCAGCCGCAGAGCTCAGTTCTAACGGCCCTGGTGAATCTTGGCCAGTGGCGGCGGCGAGAATCGAAGGGATGGCGGCGCCACCGCCGGAACTCGCCAGAGTTGGCCGAGACGGTGCTCCGGTGGGCCAAACTCGTCACGAGTGGGTACAAAATGAAGAGAGAATAAGGAGAACTCATATCCAGGCTCGAGAGATGGAGGAAGCCGAAAGGTGACTCGCGACGGTGGAGGCGGGCGGCGATGCAGCGGCTTCGTGCGTGGCTTCCCTGGTTGCCGTATCTGATCTCCAGCAGCGGCGGTGTGGTCCTGCGATGATGAAAAATAGAGAGAGGGAGGTCAGAGGAGGAAAACCGAGAGGAAAGATGAAGCAACAGGATCTTTAGGGGGGAAAAAAGATTAGGCAACAGAGAAGGGAATGAAACGGGAATGGCGCAAGAAACTGGTGAGCGCCGGCTTGAAGAAGAAGAACTCAAACCGAAGTTCGAGAGACCACGCAGGAAGGAGACCGGATGGTGACTCGCGACGGTGGAAGCGCGCGGCGAAGGGATTCCTCGCGCGGCTTCCGTGATGGCAAGTCGGAGCGCCCCGAGAACGTGCGGCGGCGGAGTCCTGCGACGATGAGAGAGAGAGAGAGAGAGCTCAGAGGAGGGAAACCGAGAGGAAAGATGAGGCAGGAGACTCGCGACGGTGGACGCGGGCGGCGATGCAGGGCTTCATCGCGCTGCTTCCCTGATGGCCGCATCGGAGCGACCCGTCTCGACCTCCGACGATGAGAGAGAGAGAGAGAGAGAGAGAGAGAGAGAGGAGGAAATGAAACGGGAATGGCGCAGGGAATTGCGTTCGCCAGCTTGATGATCTTATATAAGCTCGCGGTGTGCGTGATTAGTATGCTGATTTGCAAGGATTTTTTTCCGGTGATTGATTACGGATGATTTTCAAGGATTCTATGCCGGTGATTTCCAAAAAAAAAAAATGACCGTTGGAGCTCCATGAAATCCTTTGCCGGTGATTACGGAAGGGGAAGGCGGGCGATATGGTAAGGAACTCCATGAAATCCTTGATCCGAATCCCCAACTTTGGTAAGGAGATCCGTAAAATCATACGAATTTGGCCCAAACTAATTCTTGAAATCACGTAATCAAATTTTTTTTGTCCGTTTAAGGATTTGATACATGGAAATTTTTAGAGTTCCAGCTCATATTGTTGTGGAAACGCGGAGCTTTCCAAGCTCTGACTGACACAGTTTTGGCCATCTCAGCTGCGAGTTCGGCGATTACCTGGGGACCATGTTTCATGCATTCAAACGTCAGCCTGCACAGTGCAGGCCATATCTTCTCATGTTGGCTCTTCTATGCATCTCAGCTCGTCTCTGCATGCCTCAATCAGGTCCATCCTTCAATCGATCAACTGACAAGAATCGACATGACAAAAGGCATTGCTTGGTCTGAAATTGTTTTTATACTGCATATGGCGTTTGACATCAACAATCTTCAGAATATGGGGTAGTATTTGGCTCCAATGCTTGTGAATTTGGAAATCATGCATTGGTGCTCGTGAAATTCAGAACAAGATTAACATTGATCAGGTCGCGATTCCTATATATCTATCCATCTCATCTAATTAATATGTTCTCTATGCTGCATCCATAGGGCGTTTCCGGTTTCTAATTCCTTCAGGATTACAATTGATACCCAACTATAATCATTTTTTTTTCTATTCTTGCATTACAAAGGAGGTCTGTGTTATTTTCTGATTTTGAATTACAGTTTGCGACACCTTCTCAGTTCAAAATCATAACTTTACAGTTTAACAATACCGTATTTCTGAGTTGTCAGGTGGATGCTGCCAGAACAGTGGGCTGCTTCCGTTAGCAATTAAAAAAAAAACTTCCAAACCATCAAAACACTCACAAAAAAAAAAAGTCAAGCTCAACATTTTTAATTCTCTCTCCCACAAATGACATGCAAGTTTCCTTGTCCTCCAACTTGATATCCCCCAAATCACACTAAAATACAAGAGTAACACTTCCTACTAATCCCAATTTTAAGTTCCTCAGGGTACAACTAAGTCTGAGTTCCCCACCAATTCAAACGTCTCATTGTGTTGAATTTGGATTGTCCGTCCCATGAAACTTTCTCCCAGCTTCAACGGCATCCCTGTCGTTTGATAAGGAAGATAAATACAAGAACAAAGAGCCGAGTAACCCAGTAGCATAGCGTGGGCAGGGAAAAAATTATACCTGAACGCGGTGACAAGCTCTTTGTTCTCCGGCTCAAGCTGCACACCCTCGTAGAAGGCATTGGCCGCTTCATGGTATCTCTGCCATGGACCATCGTAAGTGCGCTGACTGCCTCATAACCAGGCGGCAAACAAATCACATCTATGAAATTCACAAACCTGTAACAGGCGCAAAGCTGCACCTTCCCTGTAGCAAGCTTTTGCCCAATCTGGCCTCAATACGCGGCAGGCTTTTGCATCCTCCAGAGCGCGCTCAGGTTGCCCTGCCCTCAGCCAGCAAAGGCTTCGGTTTGAAAGCACAGTGGCATCATTTGGGTCCAACTCCGTAGCCTGAAATGCACTTTCATACGTGTCTTATTATTCTCCTACAAGCTAATCTGCTCTATTTATAGCACCAAGCAAACAAATAGTGGTTTCGGATTCCAATAAGGAATAATTCCATCTATACCATCACCTTGAGTCAATGACATGTAGGCCCAGACCCCACATGTCATTGCCTAGCTCGATGGTATAGATGGAAAGTGCACTCAAAGTAATGGTATGGATGCAAATAGCGCTTCCAATAAAACCCTAAGAAGTCGGGTAGACTAACAATTGTCATCCAGCAGTTCAATTTTTTTTTTAACTCAACACTGAGCTATCAATGTGGAAATTTTATTTTGTTCTTAGTTACCTGTGTGTAAGCATCCACTGCTGCTAGGAAGTCTTTTCTTCTGAAAGCATCATCGCCTCTTGATTTGGCTTCCAAGGATTTCCTTTTTGCGTCAGGTGACACCTGCTCAATATTTAAGCATTGTCAGGGTTCATATCAACAGTTTGTTCATGACTACTACTGCTTAAGATAGTGGTTTAGTCGTCTGCCATCATTGATATATATGACTCGACACTTATTTAAGATAATACAGGCCCCGGCTGCTACCATATATATGAGCATGAAATACCTCAACAGGTTGTGGCCTGGCTGATTTCAGAGATGCAGCCTCCTTTACTTGAGCCTGCAAAATGTATGCAGCGGTTAGGTTTGGCACAGAATTTGCACTGTACTAGGTTTCGCGAATAGAAGATACAAAATAGTTAAAAAGGCGATTCGAGTGGTACCTTTTCCTCAAGCTCTTTAGACAGTGTGTATTCTATAATGCCATCAACACTCCAATTTGAAACATCTGGAATTGGGGATGTTAATGGAAGAAGAAGTTCCACCACTTCACGATTATTTCTCAAAGCAGCAACCTGTAATGGTTTTAGTCCATCCTGCCAAAGACATCACATGTTTGCATCACTTGACTGAATGAAAAAATTGATGATGAGTCATGTACTAGGACATCTCAATATACAGCAGAAATCTACATAGGCGCACAAAAGATTAATTTTATGCGCACTGGATTAAAAAGCAGAGAAGGGCAGTTGCTCAGCAACCAAGTCAAACAAATGCAACCCAAAGTTAATATGTTAATATATACCTGCTAATTAAGTTAAAATGTTAATATATGCCTAGCAATAAAAGAAACCGAAGAAATTATAGAATATCTGTATCAGCAAATTATGTGATGTTTCCTGACATTGCAGTACAATACAAATTGTCTAATTAACATTAAATAAAGAGCTTACATCATCAGAGGTGTTCGGGTCACCTCCAGCTTTAATTAAGCATTTGATTACTTCTGTATTTCCAATATCAGCAGCTATATGTAATGGGGTTGCGCCACCCGCCCGGATATTTGGGTCTGCACCTGCCTACAACGCAGGTCATTTGGTTAGACTCTGAGATAGAAAGCATATTTCGTACCATGCTAAATACATAGAAGTATAGAACAATGGATCAATTTGGCAATTTGATAATGGGTCAACACAAACAGAATCAAAGTTGTGTACTGTATCAGTCAGATAAAGATAACAGAAAAAGTTTAGTCAACTAAGTGAAAGCATTAGAAATGAAACAAGGAAACAGAGCAAGGGAGAACCACAAAGTGTTGTACCTGGATCAGAACCTCCAAGCACGGGAGGGATCCGGCTGCCACAGCAGACAACAATGGTGTGATACCATCATCAGTTTCAGTATTTGGCTGCAAGAAAACGATTCAGAGGATCATGCATAGCTAATAAGAAATATGCTTTATAGTTTTTATGCTTCTACAAGAGTGGAGGGTACAAAAAACGGTCTTACACACTGTGTTCTAAGGAAGTGGTAACATTGGGCTGTTTGCATGGAAGATTTTTCTTATTGGCAATCATGGATTTGATAAAGAAGTGTTTGCCTTAATTACTGGCCTGGATACAAAATAAAAAGCGGACCATCTGCGACATCAATACCATACCCAATATCTGCTGGTGAACATAATGGTCTGGAATCTCCTCGAATATTAGTTGGTCAGAAGGTAGACATTAGTCAGGAGAAAAAGGATGGACGTTCTAGGTACCTTAGCATTGTGTTCAAGAAGAAGTTTGACTGCATCCTGTTGAGCATGACCTGCTGCCCACACCAATGGAGTACCCGCGTCGCTTTCTGATTCAACATTAACTCCCTTTGCGAGAAGTAGCTTCATGAGCTCTAAGTTCCCTGCTCAATTTTCAAATCAAACAAAACTTTATAATGCTCATTCATTCACATGCTCATGTGCTGTAAACTGTATAGCAGTTTGGCAAGGTTGACTGAAGGACGTTTCGTGGTTGACCCATGTACTTTACCTATTCCTGCAGCATGATGTAACGCTGTGGCTCCCAGACTACTAGCCACCGAAGGATTGGCTCCATGGTCAAGGAGATACTGTACAGTGTCCAGGTGGCCTTGGCGTGTAGCATGGATGAGTGGAGTTTCACCTGCCGGTGCAACAAGAATTGACGATTTATTAGCAACCATTCACCTGCCAGCTCAGTCTGAATCAATGATCAGTGGTGAAATGAGAAGAGGAGAAGCACACCGTCATCGTCCTCGGGATCCACGGGGAGGCCGAGCTCATCAATGAGGAAGGCACAGACGTCGGTGCGGCCCTCGCGCGCGGCAAAGTGGAGCGCGGAGCGCTTGTTGGCGTCCCGGACGGCGGCGGCCACGGCGGCGGCGCCCTTGCCCTCGTCGTCGAGCGCCGCAGCAAGCTCTGCAGGCAGGCAGTTTGAGACGGAATACCCCAATGGATACTAGTATGTGAGAACGAAGGGGGTAGGGGGCGTCGTACTCTTGAGAGAGTCGAGGTCGCCGGCGCACGCGGCTTCCAGGAAAGCTTGCACCTTGCTCCGAGCTGGCAAGCAAGTCGAATCCAATCAAACGAACTGGGTGGCAGAGCTAGGAAGGGAAGCGGGAAGGAGAAATGGAACCTGAGAGGGCGTCGGCGGCGTCCGCCATGATCAAGTGAGACCAGAGCGGCGGCGGCGGCGGCGGCGGCGCGGCGGAGTGAAGACAGTGAGAGCGAAGAGACCAGACAGACCTGGATGGATCGACTTCACTGATGAGTTCCCTCCCCTGGAAGAGTACAGAGGAGAGGCCCATTATTTAGCCAGGCCGCCCAGCCCAGCCCAGCCCAAATAGTTTCATCAGAAGGGGACGAAGAATCGAGGGTTCTTGTTGCTCGGGCGGCCGGCCATCCATGAATCCATGATCCGTCTCCAGCTTTTCCCGGCTCGTCGGTCTTAAGCGGCAGTGGACGGACGGCCATCGTCTCCCTTCTACCTTCTCCAGCTCCAGGTGAGAACCGAGCTCTCCTACCCAATTTCTCCTCCTCGCTGACATTTATTTATGCTGGATCAATCCTTACCTCGGCGAGTGGGCGGGGCCGGGGGGCGGGGGCAGGCAGATTTCATCCTAATGGAGGGGATTGGGAGGGGCATTTTGCGGAGAGGGGTCTATCCGCCGGCGTTAGGTAGGGCAGTTGCTCGGTCCACAGACTGGTTCACTTCCTGATCTGTGCGGCCATCGGACGGATAGATTGGTGGGATTTTTGATGTAGCTAACCTTACAGCCCTAACTAACTGATATGAACTAGTTAGTCTAGTTACTGCAGCAGACTTTCAAATCACACATATTTCATTGTTTCTCTTAATAAAAGAATCACCAAAAACAAAGAAAGAAGATGAACTTGTTCATGCAGTGTATATACGTCCTCATTCAGTAAAGAGCCCCAAACTTCTATTTCCTGCTAGGCACTGAAAGAAGTTGTTTCTCAGTTTTGATACACTATCTGTGCAGTTCAGGATTCGTTTCTGCGATGGGTGACTACACAATCCAGATCAGCACCAAGCTTGTTGACCAGCTCGCTCGCGACGACGAGAAGATCAAGCGCAAAACTAGGAGACCCAGGCCTAAGAAGAAGGTCACCCATGAGGAGCCCCGGGAGGACGTCCCGACCGAGCTCAAGACGAGCAGTCCTGCTCCTGCTCCTGGGTGGCCGCTGCAACCTCCCCCCATGTTCCTGCCGGTGACCCCTGCTCCCCCGCCACCGCCAGCAGCAGTGCCAGAGGTGGAAGCCATCCGCTCCGTCCTGAAAGAAAGTGAGATGGTCCTCGAAAAGCTGGAGAAGCAGGAGGCCGGGGCACGCCAGGAGCTCAGCAAGAGAGCAAAGGAGCTGCACAACAAGGAATTCAAGCTGCCGTACCAGAGCCCCATGCCGTGCACCAAGGAGAGAGAAGGCTGCCTTGAGTGTTACAAGAGCAATGCGAAGGATCCGCTCAAGTGTGCCGAGGCAGTCAAGAGATTTGAAGCATGCGCTCTCCAAGCTTTGAAGAGTAGCAGTGCAAAAGCGGAGAGTAAGTAGCCCCATGAAAAAAAAACTTTGTGAGTTGGGTTGCGCTGATATACGATTCTGCCTTTTAATTTCTTCCATTTTGATGAGGTGATCCAATAACCAGGATTGTTCATGGGATACCCAAAAACATCCTTGTAGATTTCTAATGGCATTGCACCGTGCTATGTGTGGCTGATGCCACAGTTTTTTTTTTTTTTTTTGTCTGAATGATGATGTCGTAAGACTGGTATCAACTGACTGAACGACTCTTAATGTTGTATTCTGTGAAATGATTTGTTTTTGTCTTGCCTGATACTGACATGGTTGAATGATAGGAGTTGCTGTCATCTTTTGATTTGCCAGGGTTGCCTGTTATCTGAAATTGATGCATAGGTTCAACTGAACAGAGCTATCAAATATCATTAGGGTCTCAGTAAGCTTATATATAAGAAGCAAGGCTCAAACTCAGATCTAAAAAACCGGTGGCTTTTAGGACGGCTGTTATCTTTTGCAGTTCTAAAATAATGATCAGTTTGCTTCGCCTTGGCTTCATTTGCTGCCACAGTTAGTTGTTTGCCACTCTGGCTTGGCTTGCTGATATGATGAACTAGTGACTAACTACAAGGTAATAAGATTCCAGTACTAGCTAGGTGTGCTGTTCAACTTATCTGCCGGTGACATCTTATTAACTGGTCCAATATATTTTTTTTAGAAAATGAAAGAGAAGGCCGAAAAACAATCATTTCAAGCTTATTTATTGTGTAATTGTTCCTTGGGAAAGTAAATATTCAGGCTTCCCTAGTTCCCTAGCTTTATGGATTCAGACCCAAGGGGGGGAAAATTGTTTTTGACATCCGAGATCCATTTTTCTGAACAACTTAACTTTGTGTTTAATTTGCAAATCCATGGTTCAGATACTGTTTGGCAACAAATTTAAAAGATGTCCGATGTGAATCAAAACGAGCATTCGAATAATTTGACTATCAAACTCATAGTAGCTTCTTTGCGAACTCCCGAATTCTGAGCAAAAACCAATAGAACTGCCGATCAGGCTCTTCAAAGTTCATTCCCAGTGTCACTTTTATTTCCGCTGATTTTTTGCAGTCATCGAGAAACATGATTTGAGGATGCTTGTCAGCTTGTCCTGTGTGTTTCAGTTGGACTTGGACTATTGTTTCTACCATATATATGTAGCTTTGGCAAAGCAAGACTACACGATCAGCCAAGAGATGAAATAAGTTTCAAATTAGCCTGCACATTGGCACAGATCTGGATCTCGTCGATCGCTATCTCTCTCTTACGAACAGTAATGAGAACTAACAACAATTCAAGAGTAATGAACACCCTGGTTCAACGAATTGAAACCAATGGGGTTGATTGCGAAGAGGGCGACATGGGTCATTTCAACATGCTCATACATCTTATTAACTGGTCCAATATATGCATCTTATTGAATGCGAAGAGGGCGACATGGGTCATTTCATCATGCTCATGCTGTTCAACTTATCTGCGAGTGACGTCTTATTAACTAGTCCAATATATGAAAGAGAAGGCTGAAAACAACCATTTCAAGCTTATTTACTGTGTAATTGTTCCTTGGGAAAGTAAATATTCAGACTTCCCTAATTCCCTTGCTTTATGGATTCAGAATAAGGTAAAAAAAAAAAAGGAAAAAAAGGTTTCGGGGTCTTTGAACAGTATCATGTGTAAGATCCATTTTCTGAACTGCTTATTTTTGTGTTTAACTTGCAAATCCATGATTCAAATATTTGTTTGCTTGGTGGCTCCCAACTCCCAAGCTGTTTGACAACAAATTTAAACGTTGTCCGAGATGAATCGAAACGAACATTCAATTAATTTGACTATCAAACTCGTAGCTGCCATATATACTTTGTAGCTTTGGCAAAGCAGCATTACACGATCAGTAATGAGAACTAACAACAACTCAAGAGTACTGAACTGAAGGAACGAATTGAAGCCAATGGGGTTGGATGATGCGAAGAGGGCGACATGGGTCATCAACTCATCATGCTCATGCATCAGCCTCCGGGGCGGAGGCCGGGCAGTTGCCCGTCAGCTTGCATTCGATGCTGGTCAGCACCGTCTTCCCCTTGGCCTTGATCTTGGCGCCGATCGACCCCGTCTTCTCGCTCGCCGGCTCCGGTGCCGGCGCTGCGTCATCTGCATCCTCGGAGTCAGACGACGATGATGATGGCGCGTCCGCCGCCGGCGTCGCAGCACCTTCGTCATCGGCTGATGGCGACGGCAACGGCGAGCCTTCTTCGGTGGCCGCCGCCGCCGCCGCTACGAACACGGCCAGCAGCAGTGACAGCACCAGCCACGACGCACGGATCGCCATTGTTGTTGAATTCTTGCTTAATTCGATCTTTTTACCAATCGGTCGGTCGGTCTGTCTGTCACAAAGTGATCTTGTTGCCTTGCTGAGCATCGCCATATTTGATTTATAGCCGCGCTAAGAAACTTCATTTTTGGCGCCTAAAAAACATGCGGGCAAGAGGAGTTTGGGCTCGCCCTGTGCTATCTTTAGAAATTGTTTGAATGCTCTCTCTCTCTCTCTCTCTCTCTCTCTCTCTCTCTCTCTCTCTCATAATTAATATAATTTCCTTGAGGGACTGAATAAATGTACGGGGAGAAAGAAGAGGGTGACCATTCGTCTTGCTTAACAACTTCTTAATTACTTTTTTTTCTAGATAATGGAACAGGTTCCAACCTCTACATCGTTTGGACGATGTACACATCTAACGTTTTGCTCAACAACTTCTTAATTACTTCTAATGCAACAACCAACAAAAAAGGGGCAGAACACAAACTTTCCTGATCACTCTTCCATCGACTAAAAGAGCGCGTGTAGGTATGGTTCGTCTTTGAGGAAAGAACAATTGTGCATGCTACCTAAACAGAGTCATACAATCTACTGAAAGTATGACAAGAGAAATCTATGCATAGGAATCCAGAGTTTCCAAACCAAAATTTTAACAGAATCTTGATATTTTTATTTGTAAGAAACAGATGGGTACACAAAATGCGAGCTAGTCGTACATGAAGATCAAGCAGCTAATGTTGTTGCTCTGCATTTGATTGCAAAAAGAAAACAATGTCTTTACATATATATCGCGAGGGAACAGAAAGTAGGTTTGGACCGTACATGACGTAATATTGTGCTAGGAGTACATGTTATTACATTCACAGATGTAAACGAATCAACGTATATACTGTATGTGTGGCCAGCTTAGAAATAAGGGACCGGAACGAAGAGGACAAATGCAGAGAAGTTACTACTTATTAGGAAACGAAGAGGAAGAGGAAGAAGAATATCACTTGAGAATATTGGAGGAACATGATCGAGTCGACGAAGGAGCTACGAGTCTGTGGTGATGTGCACTCCGATGACGATGACGAAGAGGGTGATGATGGCGAAGTAGATGATGCTGTGGACGAGGATGGCCATGGCGCTGGTCTGGAGGTTGCCGAACTCGATGAAGTGGTGGCGGCCCGGGAGCTGGACGAGCAGCCCCGGCGAGAGGAGCACGAACAGCACCACGCCGATCACAACAGGGCCCCAGTCAGACATCCTTCCTCCTCTTCTTCTTCTTGCTGCAGCTGTTGCTGTTGCTGTTGCTATGCAGTATGTGTTGCTTGCTCTCTTGGTAATCAGCTTGCTCCTCTGCTGCTGATGCTAGTGGCTAATTCGTTACACGCACCCAACAGCTGTGCAAGATCTTGCGAGTCTTCTTGCCTAGCCTGTGGAGCAGACGATCGAAAAGCTGATGTGTCTCGTCCTGAGTTTGGTTTGGTTTCGGTTTGGTGCTCTGCTCCCTCTCTTTATTCAATCTCTGATTGCCATTTGCTTGGTGACACTTCGCTTTCGTTGCCTTCCACACCCATGCCCATCACACTATATAATAACCAGCAGTCTAAAGCTAGCTAAGGACTTGGTGTGTGTGTGTGTGTGTCTCTCTCTCTCTCTCTCTCTATATATATATATATATATATAACAAATAGCTGGTTATAGCTTTCGCTATAGCATGCTATAGCTGATTTTTATAGTTCAGCTTTTTGTCTTCGTAGTACAAATTAGCCGCTATAGCCCGCTATAGTTTTTGCTATTAGCTTTTTGAGTACCATTCGCTAAGTGACTTATTCCGCTATTTTTTTATGGATATTTATAATTTCAGCTCTGGAGTCAACAGTCATCGTCTTTGAAACATCAAGCTATATATGCTTTCTTCTTTGCTGAGTTCATTTCTCAGGTCTGAAGAAAAATGACAGCCAAGTGCAACCCATCTCAAGTTTCTGGCGCCTGTTTGCTTGACATTTCGTTTCGCTTTCCATCGAGAGTTTTCGTTTTCGAGAGGAGGAGAAGACAATTCCCTCTCGCAACCCATAATAAAGCCATACGAACTTTCACACATGTCCTGTACTGCATGCGTGATGGTCCAGGAAGCTAGCTAGTGACCCATTAATTGACTGATTTGATGCCTGAATTTGCTGTTGCCTTTCAGAAAAGAGAGAATGGATAGATGGATATATAACACCAAACAAATAAATAAAACAGCAGGACCAGATAATTTGGTGGTAATACTGAATCAGTTTACGAATTCTTCAAAAGTTTGCAAAGAGATATCCATCAAGTCTTCAAAGAAAGGAATGTTCTTCTTTTGTGTCTGCAAATTAAAGTTTGCACATGCGTATCCAAATATGAAATATCAATATCAAAGTAGGAAAAATGTGCCACTCTGAGTTAGCTGATGCCGTGTCACTATTATATTGCTAATATGATCACTGTTCTTAGGTCGCTGCTAACATCTTGATCCCTTACCTTCTCTCTTGCTCTGCACCAAAGTGTTCAGTAGGTGAGAAGATAAACATCACAAGCCAAAGTTCTCCATCAATATAATTTCTCAAGGGCCAAACGTGTCGGCGTTCTGACCACCTGTACAGTACGAAATATGATAGAGAGGGTGATGTGCCTTCGTATTCGATGTGACTTAGTCTACGAAAGACACAAAGAGATTTTTTACTTAGTTCGGGCCACCTCAGATGGTGTAATACCCTACGTTCAGAGGGTGGTTTATATCGATGAAAGAGTACAAAAGGTTAGATTCTCTCTTCGGGAGAGGATCCAGCGCTGAGGTCGTGAGGTTGCTCGCGCGTAAACACTTACGCTCGAGATCTTAAGGTTTCGGTCTGTTTCTGTGTTTGTTGTTGTCTCCCGTTCTATCGCTCTCTGGGTCCCCTTTATATAGGCGCGATCTAAAGTTACAGAATGGTGGGCCCTATACGGTTCTGCTGTCTCACTGACAAGAGGGTCCTTCACTGGCGTCGTCGTCATTTGTTATGCCCATGTAGAGGCGTGGCCCATCACATCGCACGTCGCGGCGAGCACTGTAGCATTAGTCTGGTACTGTAGCGTCAGCCACAGTGCCGCCAGGTCTTGTCCATTGACTCCCGCGGCCCGTCTGATACTGTAGCTTCAGCTGGAGTGTTGTCGAGGTGAACCCGTTCCGTCCCGTCCGGACGGTTGGCGGTTGGCCACCGAAATAAATACGACTTAACGCCGTACCTACCCCTTGGGGGTCGGTCCTCGAGAGTCGACCTTCGGAGGTCGGCGTCACCGTGTGTCTTAGCACGGCTAAGACTTAGCTCTCATAGATCGTCGCCTCGGGGGTCGAACCGCGCGTTCCTGCACCGTCATCCGACTCCAAAACCCCTCGAGTTCCTAGCCCACGTGTATGAGTACGAGTCGTCAAGTACCCAAGGTACGTGATTCTGACAGTAGCCCCCTAGCCTGGCACCGTTTGCGACCTCTTGTTGAGGCGGCGTTGAGCTGGTCATCTCTGAAGTTCGTTTTGATCCTACGAGAGCGCGCGAGCGCGCTTGTAGGGCGTAGCCCCCGAGCCCTCGAGCGATCCAAAAGGTCAGTCGTGGGCTGAAGCATTATGTGGACCATCACTCATTGATGGTTGATCCTACGAGGGCGCGCGAGCGTGCTCGTAGGGCGTAGCCTCCGAGCGATCCGAAGGGTCGGTCGTGGGCTGAAGCGTCGTGCTGACTATTATTCGTTGATTGTCAATCGTAAGGATGCGCATGAGCACGCTCTATGGGCCTAGCCTCCGAGCTCGAAGGCGATCTGGGGGGCTGGCCGTGGGCTTAATCGTCACGTGTTATTCCGACTGTCAGGGTCGAACCGAGGTCGCTCTCGGTCTTTTGTTTGGAAAGACGCCTAGAACAGGCCGGTTCGATGCGGTCCCTGACCATGATCAGCATCGCTCCTAAGCCGAAGGCCATGATCAGCGCCCGATCATTCGAATTGGCCAAGTGGCCTCGGCTGTCGATCAACCGATTGTGGAAAGCTTCGTTCGCGTGCTTTCCCTTATTCAGACTCTCTGTGACGGTCACGGGGATCGGCCAGCCCTCGTGTCTTCACGCGGAGGGTGATCGGACCGTCCGAGAATCGCAATCGCCGGTCGATCCAGGCGGTTGGTTTGAATTTGAACGGACGGCATCGGAGACGCGGCGGTTCGCGCACCTGCGTCACATCGTCTGCCAGTCGTGCTCTGACAGCCGTCTTGTCAAAGTAACGCTGGCGCCCCGACCGCAGCAGACGCGGCGGGGCGCGGCTCGGGCCCGCTCGTCAGTGGGTTGGGTGCGAATGGCTCGGGAGCGCATCGGGGCGCGAGCCTACGACCGCGCAGTTACTCCCACAATCGATTGCTGGCAGTGCAGTA
>BCLH01002206.1:0-26219 GCA_001602315.1 Zoysia pacifica
CAAGAACTTCACGTTCGCCTACAACTTCTTCGCCGGCGAGCCGCCGGCGTGCGCGCGCGTCGTGCCGCGGGACGGCGACCGCAGGAACTGCCTGCCCAACCGCCCTGCCCAGCGGACGCCGCAGCAGTGCGCCGCGTTCTACGCCCGCCCGCCCGTCAATTGCGCTGCGTTCCAGTGCAAGCCGTTCGTTCCGCCGCTGACGCCCCCGACGCTTCCATCCCCAGCTCCACCACCACCGCTGCCTTCCCCGCCTCCGCCGTCTCCACCTCCGCCTTCCCCGCCACCGCCATCACCTCCTCCACCTTCGCCATCACCGCCACCCCCATCTCCGCCGCCGCCATCCCCGCCTCCACCGTCGTCACCTCCCCCAGCACCGGTACACCAGCCACCACCACCCCCGCCTCCGCCAGTCCACTTCCCACCGCCGCCCCATCAGTGCCCACCATGCCCCACTCTGCCGCCGCAGCCACCCTGCGTCCCAGTACATCCATTTCCACCGCCGCCACCGTATTACCCTGGCCCATTACCACCTACAGACCCTGTTCAGTATGCATCACCGCCACCGCCACCATACCACCACTCTGATCCATGGCCTTCAGTAAATCCCGTTCAATATGCATCACCGCCGCCTCCTCCACGGCATTGATAGTCTCCAAAGGACGGACCTTTGAAGGATACATGGCTTTGCTCTTTCCCTGAACGATAGCTTCGCCGAATTTCACCAATGTACGTGGTCACTGTCATGCTTAGCTGATACTAGTGTTTTTCTAAATTATGATCTGTCGGAGTCCTCGGTGAACGTTGATGCTGTAAGGGATTGAACTGAGAGTGATGTCTGTGACTTTAGGAGGGTTTGGGTTGGTGATTGATGACCAATTGGGTGTGAATAATAAGAGGGTTTGAGGGACTTAGGAGGATTGTAGGTGCAGGGATATATCAGGGTGCATAGAGGAGTTGAGTTCAGTTAAACTCAGTCAGACATAAGTTTAGAATAACAGAATTTGAGTGCTATTTATTCCTTTTGTATCACAGGCAGCTATATCAGTTACTTTATTCTTACATCATTCAGCCCAAATCTTCATACTTTTTTTTGTTATGTTCATCGTTTGCATAACCATCTCTATGAGCAAACAAATCTTACAAACTACCTTATGAATAGTGGACCCAACACATCATGAACAATTTCTTGTGTGAGTATACGTAAATACTACTCGTTTTAAATTATTGACACTATTGACTTTTAATATCAAATTCGATCATTTGTCTTATTCAAAAAATCTGTTCAAATGTGTAAAATTTTTAGTCGTGATTTAAATTTCACTAATGATAAATAATAACAAAATTTTACACATTTGAACAATTTTTTAAATAAACCAAACGGTTAAAGTTGATATTAAAAATCAACGGTGTCAATATTTTAAAACCAGAGGGAGTAGTTTGTAAGATTTTTTTTTTAAATGTAGCATTGCTTCTAGCAATCATGTTGTCATTTCATTTGATCCTTTCTTACTACTCGTTCTGATCAGAATTTGAGTGCCTGGTTCGTTTGCTGCACTCATCAGCATTTTACTTAACCTAATGTATACTCTCTCCGTTTCGATAGAAGCTTATTCTAACTTTTGTTCACTACAAATTTGATTAATGATTTTTATAGATTTGGTTAAATTTAAAAATCTAGTATTTGCACTTTTAAATTCATTAAAAAATACTTTTATAATATATAATTTATATTACTCAAACTAATTAAATTTATAAAAATAATTGGTCAAAGTCGTAAACTTCTATTAGGACGAGGGGAGTACCTCAACTTGGTACTAGCAGAGCATGAACTAATTTTAGCAAATGCGACTCTGTTATAAGTATACGGAGCAGGATAGACACAATCATGTGCAGCGAAGGTGCAAGTCTCCAGTATTCGATTGTCTGTCTGGAGAAGCCATGGCTCATGGCGCCGGTGCATCTCTAGTAAACTCCTTAACGGCATTCCTGGCATAGTGCCATGAGCCGCCCTGCATCGCTCTGAGGAAGAAGATTCATTTCGTTCTCCAAGAACCTTTCCGATCTTGGAGACCTGTCACAAGAAGGATTGGAACGTTAGCAAAGGGCTTCGTCAGCTGCTACCACCGCCGGTTATCATGATGCTCACTGCCACTCGCCCGGCGTGGCACTGTGTGAAGCCACAAGAAACTTTTTAGTCGTGGAGTGCTACTAGTATATTATTACTGTTTGTTAAACTCTTGATTTGATCGGCTCATTGACGGCGGTTGGAGGTTGGAACATCTGCCGGTGATGGACGGCAGCCGTTGTTTATTGCCCACGTTCCCCCAGAAGAAAGCTTGAGCGGTTATTGATGTTGTTTAGTCGCTTGCCTTTGGGAGTCGGTGAGACGAGACCACCACCCCCACACACACACACAGTCCTGCGAGCTTGATGATCAGTAAACGAAGCTAAAGCTTACTCCTACTAGTAGCAGTAGCAATCGGCAGGAAGAGTGCTACTGCTGGTGCCCACGGTCTTGGTTAGCTTTGGGTTCTTTTAAGGTGCAAATCTCGCTTTGCTTTGTGTCGTATCCCAGATGACCGTTATACTGGGTCTGATGTGCGCCTTTTGCTGGATGGCTTGCTCAGCGTGCCTGCTGCTGCTTTTGCATGGTTGTACTAGTAATTTTTGTTCACTCCTCTTCCTCAACATTAATATGTCTCCTATGTTGGCCCTGTCACCACACGGCTTGGAGCCAATACTGCTGCTGCGATAGATACTGGTCTAGTACTTCGTCTTTTTGCACTAAGAAGGAAAGGCACCAGTTGGTCACGGAACAGTTGAAAAACAAAATCAACGCCACTACGCAAGCAGCGACCAGTATACTTGCAGTACTAGTACTAATCAGTATGCATTCTTCTTCCCCAATTGCCGGTCTGGTCCCCTTCTTCGTCATCCGTCTCTGCACTTCCCCCGCCGAGATTGCCGCCGGCTCCTCTGCTGCACATTCGCATTAGTTAGTAACGTTAGCAACCGGTTCAGAGGACTAACTATGGGTTGTAAAGGAATTTTTACAGTTAAAGTCCTCCGGTCGACTGGTTCGTTTTACTGCGAGGGAGGCGGCACACTTATCGGTGAATCACGGCGAGTTTACGTGTACAGAAATGTTGAGCTCCAAACAGGGTCCATCCATCCAGAGTTGGGTTTTTGACGACACTGTCGGTGCGTCTCTTTACTTCGTCTGATTGGGCTGGGTGTGATCTGGACCACGTTTTGTTTACCAGCCCAAATCGACATGGATACTACCTTTTGGGCTGATCGGTTAGGTGCAGCCTGCGGAGCCAGGCTCCCGATATGCAGGGCACTATAGCTGGGCAAAGGCTCCCGGTATGCAGGGCACTGTAGATAGGCAAACGGGCGGCTCAGCCCGGCACGGCTGGCTCATGGGCACAGCTCGTTTCGGCACGGCCCGTTAAAGCATGACAGATGGTGCGGGCCGTGTCGAAACAGGCTATGGGCTGTGTCGCCAACCCGATTAGCCCACTAAAATATTGTGACGCAGATCTGTTATAAAGTTGAAAATCTGTAAAAAACTAAGGCACTTGGGGCTCGAACCTGTGACCAAGGCTATACAAGAGAAGCGCCTAACCACCAGACCAAGTTATCTTGCTCATTCATATGTAAAACATCAATCTATTAATACAAAAACTAAAATCGGACCGTGTCATGTTGGGTGGGCCTCATGCTTGACTTTTGACCTAGGCACGACCCATCGAATGGGCCCGTGCCGGTCTGGGCCCGGTATTGACTGGGCCGTGCCAAATTGAGTGGGCTAAAAACCAACCCATTTGACACGTCTCATATGCCCAGATATACAGGGCACCCGTGATTGGTTACCTCCAGATTGAGTCCAACCAGACTCATAATATGCAATGGTCGTCTAGCCAACCTATGGAGAAACGAGAATAGAATATGCTTCGAGAATAGAATATGTTTCCCATGGGTCTGGCTCGCGGCATGGGCAATGGACCAGGATTAGATCGAGGGGTGATCCGATTAAGATTTATTAATAATTATATATTTATGTTATATATATAGTTAGATTAGATGTTATGGTGTGGTGGTAAGGTGGTTGTATCACTTCTTTAGGTTGTGAGTTCAATTCTTTTCGCACTATTTTGGTATGACTCAAAAATTATTACTCAGATGAATCAATGCTAAATGATGCAAAATAAAAATGTGAGAAGTAGGAATTGAACTCATAACCTAACAAAAGTGATGCATCCATCCTACCACTCTATCACATCATCTTTTTTAACTACATATAAATAATAAAGATATAATTATTAAATCTTAACTGAGCCCGTTACAGTTAAGGGTCTAATTGGTAGGGCCAGATACAATTACTAAATTTTTAGAAGAAGTGGATTCTTTTTTGATTCTGTGAAGTGATTTTTGTTTTTTAGAAGAAATGATTTTTTCATTCTATGACGTGATTATCTAAAATGAATTAAGAGGTTGGAAGCTGAAAAAATAGTTTCTCTATATGTATTGTGAAGTAATTTTCTATCTTAATTTTAAAAATTTATCTTACAAAATAAAAAAAAATCACTTTTAATTATTAAAATTACTTCACAGAAGAAGAATAAAAGAGAATAAGAAGTGAATTCAAAGAATGAGGCTGGGAGAGGCTATCGCAACAAAGCCAAAACATACTTGGCCGGCGAGCCTCAGAAGCGACAACGGTCTTCAGCTCATCTTCTTCTTTTCCCCCCGATATGTTACAAACGTGCTCGGACAAAGGGAGATCGATCAGATGATCAGTACTCGGACAACGGGAAGCCGCCAGAGAGCGGAGCCGCGTTAACTAACTGTCCTAACAGAGATACTCGATGGTGATGGCGTAACTGATGGTCACATCGTGCAGCGCCTTTCTTCCCCCGTCGCCGCGTCGACGCCTGGTTTCCAAACCGGGCTAACCGTTCCGCCCCCAATTTCGTCGCTTGCTTGGTCACGAACCATGTCGTTGAGTATCGCACACTTGCACAAGTCCTGCGGCACAAAGTCAGTGGGTAGTGGACCAGTGGTGACCTCTCTGGGTGCAGCTTTCGGCAGCAGTGGTCAACTTGGTGAGCACACACTTGGCGTTCGTGCGTGCCACGGGCGTCTTGTGGCGAGGTCCGGGTCAGTATTTGTATGGTGGCCATGGGGGCACGAGGCAGCGGCTCCAGAGTGGGATTTCCAAACTTTTGGACTCAAATTCAATCTGCCTGCTGCTACTGCTGCTCTGTTCTGGAACGTCCTGAATTCGTCCGCACATTGTCCGCTGCGAGACCCCTTTTTTCTGAACGCAGATTAATCGCCCTGTATGACACGAAGACGGTGGAAGAAAAGATTTACTTTTCTGAACGCTGATTAATCGCCCTGTATGATAAGAAGACGGTAGAAGAAAAGATCTGTTTTTGCCGTTGTGGTGGCCAACGCGGACAGACTGCCACTGCTGGCCTTGCTGCTGCGACTCATCACGACTACCCCTACCCCTGCCTCTGTTGCTCGTGCTTGCTTGCTTGCCGTTCCATCCATACCACTACTGCCCTTGCTGTTGCCGTCGCCTCTATCTACCCTCTGCCGTGTAGCCAGGCCAGCGTGCAGAGCTCGCCAGCCGCCACTGGTAAAGAGCTCCATTATTGGAAGAGGTGCGGTGCTCGTCACCGACGAGCGAGGGGAAACGATCCAACAGCTCCAAGCAACTTGCAGCAACGGACGCGAAAACGATGCGCTACCAGGGCGGCCGCACGTTGGCATCGGCCCGCTGCTCGAACCGGTTTACCGGTGAGCCTGGTCGGTCGCCACTCACGAGCAAGACGAAAAAAAAAATCTCTTCCAGCAGAGGGATTCAATTTCCAAACTGAATTGAAACCGCCACTAGTATAGAATTCCAGAAATTTCGTCCAGAAATTTATCGGACTGGTCACGAGGAACGGCGACACGCGGCCTAACGCGGCCAAAGCTGGTCGATACGGCAACAGCGATTCTTAAACTCGCGAGCGGTTTTTTCCTTCTTCTTTTTTTGTGTGGAGGGGACCCGCGGGAGCGCGACGTCGCCTCACCGCGCTGGCGTGGGGCGGGCTTGTGATACACAGCCGCACACGACCGAATCCGCCACCGGGCACCGGCGCGGCGAGCGCCCCCACTTGCGGCGGGGAAAAAAGGGCGCATCGCCGCCACCACCTCCCCTCCTCGTCCTCTTCCTCTTCCTCGTCTCACTCTACGCTCTGCCTCACACGCGGTGCGCAGCTAGCCCCGCCTCCTCGTCCGCGTCCAGGATAAAACCCGACAGGAGGCGGTGAGCCTTGGACGCCGTACGCAATGGCAGCCATGGGTGCGTCAAGGTAGCTCGGTCCTTCGCTCGCCTGCTGGGAGAGCTTCTCCTTCGTCGTCTCCGCCCGCCCGCCGGCCCGCCGCGCACGTAGGTGAGCAACCTTCTCGCTCCTCTCTCTCTCTCTGCCCCTGCTGCTATGCTGCTCGTGGACGTGCCATGATCACTGTTGGTTTGTCTGCGGCTGCGTGTGCGATTGTTTGCTTGCCTGGTGTCGCGGGTTCAGGACCGTGTCGTGTCCCCCTTGTCGGCTCGGCGCCCTCGTCGTGTCGTACGCAAGCGCCATCATCGCGAACATCTGGTGCTGCCTTTCGTGGTCGAAGGGTGCAGGATGCGTTCCTTGCATGCCAACCCTTGCTTCTCCGCTTCCGTTATTTTTTTTATTATTTATCGTCTTCATCAGCTCTCTCAGCTGATCGCAGAGGCGATCGATCGGTTTCTGGACTGGGAAATATCACGATCCACCTGGCGTAGCTCTTAACGTATGTGTATCAATTAATCAATGTTTGTTCCTTCTTATTAACGTATTAGGAAACCGAAAACGTACTTTTGGTTGTACACAATAGTTCGTCTTGACTAGAATATTAGCAACTATTGCGCGCTTCCTACTCTTTCATGAAAAGTTAAAAATAGATTTCAGGAAAATGAAAAGTTAAAGAGTAAATTTCACAAAACTACATATATTTTGTTAATATTATCACAAAATTATATATTTAAACCATACTTTCATAAAGCTGTAGATTTTTGTAGATTTTGTATCTAATTTATCACAAAACTACATATTTTATATATAAATTATCATAAAACTACAGATTTTATATTTAATTTATCACAAAACTATAGATTTTATACTATGTTGATGAAATTACTGTAGCGAATCTGCAGTTTTCTAAAATTATAGTTTAAATCTGTAGTTTTGTGATAATATAGGTAAAATACCTATAGTTTTGTGAAATTTACTCAAAGTTGAAACATGTACTGCAAAACTACTTTTTCATGCGGCAGTGTGAGANCTAGTTTAACTTTGAATGTCGATATAAAAAAAATAACTTTAACTAAAGATGTAATAAGGACAACATTGTTGGTTTTGTCATGAAGAATACTTTCATAATACATACTCCCTTTACTTAAAATATTGTATACTTTTTTTAAGTTTTAGTCAAAGTGCCACCTTAAAGACCGTATTTTGGATAACAGATCATGATAGTTCATCTTATCATTTTACCTTTTTATGCATAAGTAGAGTAGTAAGTCTGAAACCATAGCAAAAAAAGGGTACTCTGAACCTGAAGGAGATTACTGAGGCAGTGATAAAACGGTTGCTTTATGACCATGAGGTAAAGGATTCTAAGTCTTAAAATAGGCTTTTGTAGAAATAATAAAATAGGCTTTTGTAGAAATAAAGGATAATGCTGTGTACAAAAGACAAGTGCGAGCTATGCGCATTAGACTGCTTTTTTTCAAGTCTGAACCAATTCCTTCGGAGTTCGTGATTTTAGAGAACAGTAACACAAGTGTCAAGAAAGCAGAAAATAGAATGATGGTGCTCTATTAATTACACGAAAAGTTTTGTGTGGTTTATGCGAAACATAGCTAAAGTTTCAGCAGCAACTTGAATAGTGCCCGGAATAATATTGGCTCCACGAGACCCGAGAGAACAACTGCCAAGCAAAGCATAATTCCCGAAAGGAATATACGGGATTTGCTTTCTAAAAAGGAAGGAAAATTCGCTGAATTATGGGCAAACAATGCCCACACGATACCAGTCCTCCTCAGGGGACGAAGGTCCCTTCTACCTTATTATTCCCTCTCTGTGTATCTATCCTGGCTCCCTTCCACAATCATCATCCACATGCTTTTTCACAATTCGCCCTTCGGCTTTTGCTCTTTTCTCGGCGAACGCCCAAAGCTCGCCGTGACAGTCACAGAAAGCCGTGGGATTCCTCCTCTAGCAGTCCACGGCGCTGTCGTCGCCGGCTCTGCAACCATGTGTGCCACCGCACTTTCTTTAAAGCCACGCTTGGCTAATGCTACGCGTAGTTGTTCCTGTTATTATTCGGTGACGCCATTGCTTTCCGCCGTTCCTCGCTATCGTCTCTTTCTTATCCTTTTATCCTGCCAAAACAAGGATTCCGTAAATAAAATCTAAATACATGTGTTGCTTTTGCAGCGCTTGCAAAGCTTTAATCGAAACATGTGATTGACGAGTATCTTTAGCAGATTTTTTAAGTGCAAGATAATCCTTGTTGTAAATGTTGAAAGGAAAAAGGCTGCCAAAACTGGATGAGCAGAAGAGTTTCTTGCAACCTGTAACTGTCCGTAAAGCGCAGCTGAAATGGGTATTATTATTAGCAGTTCGTTACGGACCGCCACATGACGGTCGCAGAGAGATGTGGTGGTCAATGCGGGTCGCAGGATCAAGCACCGTCTCGAGGCGGCGGCGCGGCTAGAGCTTGCCCAGCAACGCAAGGCAGGAACAAAACTAGGAGTACGTTTTTTTTTTTCAAGAGAAGAGGAAGGCGATGCTTTAGCGCAAAGAAACGCATCGTTTTCGGCCGCGCGCGCCGGGGAGGATCGGAGGTGGAGGAGGAAGATGATGACGGTCGAGCGAGGCGTACGTAACGAACTACGCCCAGCTAACCAGCCAGACGCATCAAAGATTTGCGTGCGAGCAACTCTGTTTTTAGTTTTTTCTGTGTTTTAATTGATCTCTCTGTCTCTCTCTTGGATGCGTGTGTGTGCGCAGGAAGCTGCTGCGGTGACTGTGGTTGTGGTGGTCTTGCGGTAGATGACGGTGAGCAACGTGGTCGACGTCGAGGCCGGCAAGGCGGGGTTCAACACCGCCGCGATGCAGAGGGACGGCGGCGGCGACCGCTGGGAGAGCGACGACCGGCGGCGCGGCGCGGCGCAGGTCATGGAGGACTGGTGCTGCGCGTGCGCGCGGGTGTTCCTGGGGCCCAACCCGATGGTGGCGCGGTACATGTACGCGCTCATCTTCCTCGTCACCAACCTGCTCGCCTGGACCGCCCGCGACTACGGCAACTTCGCGCTCGCCGAGCTCCAGCGTCCGTTCCAAACCCACCCCCCACCTACGCGAACTGATGAATGGCGTTGAGACTTGAGAGAGATGGTTTCTTCGGTGCTGACGGGTTCGTGGCGTTCGTGGTGTGTGCAGGGATGAAGGTGTGCCACGGATCGCGCGCGTGCTACGGAGCGGAAGGCGTGCTGCGGATCAGCCTCGGCTGCTTTGTATCCTTCTTCATTCCTTTGCGAATTGCATACTAGGAGTAGAATCTAATTCCGTTTGCTCCCTGGTCGATTTTGAGTTCTTGGATGCTAGCTGGTTGTTCGCGCCTTGACCGCTGGTTGCCTCAGCTCTTCTTCTTCGTGATGTTCCTGTCCACCGTGAAGACGAGGAAGGTGCACGACTGGCGGAACTCGTGGCACTCCGAGTGGTGGCCGGCCAAGCTCGTCCTCTGGCTCGGCTTCACCACCGTCGCCCTCTTCGCGCCGTCGCCGGTCGTCCAGCTCTACGGTCAGTCCCTCTCCTCCCTCCCCGCCGATCGACCTGGTCTTTATCGTGCTGCTGTCTGTCTCTGACAATGGTGCCTGTTCGTCTCTCTGAATTCTCGCAGGGAAGGTCGCGCATTTCGGAGCAGGGTACGTACGTTTCTTGTTCTTCAGTTAAAAGCTACTAGCACTTAAGCATTCAGGCTCCAGATTCCCGCGAGAGAGAGAGGGAGAGAGAGAGAGATCAAGCGTGCCCTCCTAACTTGTTGCCGTGGAATGTGACTGCGATCCCGCACGAAACAGGGCGTTCCTCGTGATCCAGCTCGTCAGCGTGACCCGGTTCATCATGTGGCTCAACGACTGCTGCCGCTCGGAGATAAACCAGAAAAAATGGTAAGAATGCTTCCCTGATGCCAATGCCGCTGCTTGGCTGAGACTGCTTCGATCGATCTGATTGACGCCGGTGGTCGGTGGACTGTTCGTGACGCAGCCACATGCAGATCCTCGTGGTCTCCGTCGGCGCCTACGTGTGCTCCGTCGTCGGGATCGTGCTCATGTACGTCTGGTACGCGCCCAGCCCGACCTGCAAGATCAACATCCTGTTCATCACCATCACGTTCATTCTCGTGCTGCTCATGACCCTCGTCTCCATGATCACCATGGTAAAGAAGTGACTCGCTCATCACAGGATTTCGAAATGGGTTGATGTACTAGTAGTACCACTCAACTGATGTGGAAATTCCGGCTGCGATTTATGTATGTGTTCTTTTTCGCGAATCAGGTCAAGGCAGGGTACCTGGCGCCAGGGCTGATGGGGGTGTACGTCGTGTTCCTGTGCTGGTCAGCGATTCGAAGGTGAGACGGAGACTGAAACGTGCAACCATGACTGCATGTCTGCATTGCCAAAGAAGTCCATTATCTTTCTGCACTAAATATGACCTTTTATGTTGTTCTGTATCTGACCTGACCTGTTTTCCTTGAAACAAAATAGTGAGCCGCACACGGAGATTTGCAACAGGAAGGCTGAAGTGGCCACAAGTGCGGATTGGCTCAACATCGCGGTAAAGCAGCTCTATCTTCAGCAGATGACACACACAGTAGTAAGTAGTTCAGTATTTATCTGATTCTGACACCGGTAATTTCCTCGGGGCAGAGTTTTGTGATCGCGGTCATCGTCATCGTCGCGGCCACCTTCTCGACTGGAATAGACTCCAAGTGCTTGCAGGTGCGTTTCTGATCTGAACTTCTGAACTGAACTGACTGAACTGAACGGTCAGTCAGTCCGGCCATGGCGAACTCAGCCGACCACTAAGAGAACCGAGCACACTCAAAACGTTTGCAGTTCAAGTCGGAGGACGAGGAGGAGGACGACATCCCCTACGGTTTCGGCTTCTTCCACTTCGTGTTCGCCATGGGCGCCATGTACTTCGCCATGATCTTCGTCGGCTGGAACGAGCACCAGACCATGGAGAAGTGAGTCGTCCTTCATTCCCCCAGCCATTTTTCTTCCTAGGCGAAGTGAAATCTGAATGAGACCTCGTGATCTCTGACTGTCGCGTTTCAGGTGGACGATCGACGTGGGCTGGGCGAGCACGTGGGTGCGCGTCGCGAACGAGTGGCTGGCGGCCGTCGTCTATGGTAAGCGAACGAACTGGTCTCTGCCCTGCCTTCCATTGCGAAGCTGCAAACGGAGCAGCCCATTGCAGAGCAGCACCAAACGAAACCAGCCGTGTTTTCTGACGGACGAATTAACACTGGTTGTGCCTGCAGTGTGGATGATGCTGGCTCCCGTCGTCTGGAGGACCAGGCAGGTGGGATCATCGACGTAGAGGAAGATGACGATCGTCGTCCACCCTTCACTAATCTTATTAACTAGAAGATGAAGACGAAGACGAAGAACTAGTAAACGATTATGTAGCTGGACCGATCGATGGTTATAGCTGTTGGTCGATCCACCGTTCCCTCGGGCTAATAGCAGACAGGTGAATGGCGATCGAAAGACGGAGGGTGGAGTGGATGAGGTTCGGTTCATTTCAGCGAGCTCGTCCTTGCACAGACGGTCCAGCTTTCATTTTTTGCCTGTCGCTGTTAAGGACAGGCAGCTGCTTGGACTTGGAAGCACCGATTGATAAACACTCGAATGAGACCCGTTGTTATTATAAAGAAACGCAGCAGGTTACACGCAACTGGATACGAATATAATATTGATCACGTGAGGAAATACGTGCTTTGGAAAACTGAACTGTTTGATCTGCTCTCCTGTTCGTCTGCCGTACATAGCCTCGCCATCTAGTAATAATTTTTCAGTTGGACACGGCAGACATAAAGCACCTGATGAAGATATACTGAAGTTTACTCAAACACATAATTACCATAGTATAAGTTGAGAGATGTTACAATGCTTAAAATTAACAACAGCACCTCATTTGATCAGGTTTCAAAGGGAGTACCTAGTCAAAGTTATCAAATTAGTGGATCCAAAACTAATTTTTTAAAATCAATGAATGAGATCAATTTAGGAGGAGGAGATACTTTTAGTACCTCCCAAACACCGTAAAACGTTTTGTATAAGTTTAGAGATGTTACTGTGCTTAAAATGTTTTAGGAGGAGATACTTTTAGTATCTCTCAAACACCGTAATACGTTTTGTATAAGTTTAGAGATGTTACCGTGCTTAAAAGAGGTATGTGAGGTACCTCTACATCTTCGATTAATCTCAGCCGCTGATTTTTAAAAATTAGCATCGAATCTACTATTTTTAATATCGGACTCACTATTTTTAATACTAAATCTACCATTTTGGTGGTACTTTTGATTAGGTATTTTTTTAATTTTTAAGCATTAGATCCGATTAAACGTACGACTGTGGTTAACCTGTATCATCTCTCGTATAAGTTTGTTCACGCTGACTTTACCAAGTGTTCAGCATATTTTGGGCATTCGGAGTGCGTCGCAATGGCTGTCCAACTGGACTATCGCTGACAGATACGTGAACCAGTGTAGAGACTGCGAGTTTTGGTTTCTTTCAGGTCGACATGATTGGCAGCGGACGCTTCTAGTTCAGCGTGGACGAATTTTTGCACGTTTGATACAGCCTGGGGTTCGCCTGACGCTCTGACCTCTCACAAACCCACCCGCATGTGGACTGTGTCCGCGGGTGTCGTTACAAGGTTGAGCGGTACTCCAGTAGAGGATTCGCTTCCAGTCTTCCACCTTCCAGGGCTTCTGGAAACTTAGGAGGCGATTGGTTCGCTGCACCATACCCGACTAAGCTGCGCGCGTGCACTTGTTGCATGATTGATTCTTGGGGCACTCTCGGCCAGGCGACGCGCGTGTAGCGAATGTCCGCCTCGCATGCGCGCGTGCAGAAAACCATGTCCGGCCTGGCTCGCAAGGAACGAAACTCGATTTTGTTTCTCCCGGGCTTAGGCTCGTGCAATGCTGACGCCCTAACCCCTGGCTCTCGAGGAACGCGTATGGTGGAGGGGAGACGTGAACCAATTACACCTTCGATTCGAGCTGCACAGTTCTTCTGGTCCAACGCTGTCCCTTGGTGCCTCACCTGAACCAAAGGAGACTAGAAGTATACGTACCATCCGCTGCGGTCGAAGGCGTCAAGTTTGGGCCACCGGTTGCCGGCTGGAACACCACCACGATCACGTCGCCAGGCGTCAAGTTTGGGCCACCGGTTGCCGGCTCGAACACCACCACGATCACGTCGCCAGGCGTCAAGTTTGGGCCACCGGTTCCCGGCTCGAACATCACCACCTGACCACCACCACGATCACGTCGGCAGCCGCGACCGGATCGGCCACGCAAGCGGCCGCGGCCCGCTCCCGGCGCCGCAAATGAACTCCACGACGCACCGCCGCCCCGGCAGTTCAAGCCAGCCGTGCGCTATCGTTCCTCGTCAGCGCGCGCGTCACGCGCGGTTGCCTGCCTGCGGAAACCAATCATACATGCAAGAGGGAAACCGTCACATCGGCAGCGCCGCGAGATGGGCGCCGGGACTTGTCCTTCTCGCGCCGTCGCCGTCGTGTCCCTGTTTGTTCTTGTAAGCGAAGCTGGCTACTTGTGCGCTGTCGTTTGCCGGCCGTGCAGGTGTTCTAGAACATCGTCGAGGGGGGATGTGGCGGGGAGGAGAGGAGGACGACAAAGCCGGGATCGAGTGAGATCGCGGAATGCGGCTACGGTCCTCACTCCTTACGTCAGTGGCTACGGTCCTCACTCCTTACGTCAGTCCACTGAATTTCCCTGTCGCGTGGTCTTTTTCTTCTGAATTTCCCTCGTATTGAATTGCACCAAAAGAAGGTATATGGTGCTTAAAAATCGAAATGGTCCTTAATTTGGGTGGGTTCGGGAGGTGTTTTTGCGGCTGCGCTGTTTCTTGTAGCCAGTGTCGTACTCTCTCCACTCTTAAATTGATGTGGCCGTTTTAAATTTAATTTTTACTATTTGTTTTATTTAAAAAATTTATTTGAATATGTAAAATTTTAATAATAATAAATCAAATTGTATTAAAATATATAAAATTTATTAATTTTTTTAATAAAACAATTGATTAAGGTTAAATTTTAAAATCAACAACGATGTCAATTAAATAACAAAAAAAGTGTTATACAATAAAAAATAGTTGTGAGACGCTGCAGCCCACGCTTCCGAACGCGGCCTCTGTTTCTCTCTCGTTTCTTTCTGTTTCGGGAATTGACTTCCTATACCAATCATTGTGTTTTGAGCTTGTAACTTGAGAAGACGCTGGGGCATTAGCCGTGCGTGTCAACCAAAAAAAAACCATGCAGCAAAATGAAGGCCGTCAGTGCCACACCTGTTTCTGTTTGGCAAGACACGGCAAAACACAGAAAAGGCAAAGGCGAACACGAACACTGCTGCACTGCCATTTCTCCTACAACCAGGCCACGTTACATTATTAGAGTATCACACAGGCTTGCGACAATCGACAACGAAGCCTTCTCATCTTTGTGGACGGCGTGCGTCCTCTCACCTCTGCATCCATATCCACATGGGGTCACCTCCAACGGCAATGGCAGCGGTCAGTTTCGCTGCTGTCCACAACGGCCGTGCGGTGCTGCTCGCCTCACCGCTTGCGTCACAGCGTCTTCTCGGCGCGTATATAACTAGGTGTCGAGCTGGATCCGCTTTCCGTCCAACACTGATCACTCGCTCACTGGCAAGCTCCAACCCCACGATCAAACGGCTTGCTCGCTTCCAGCGACACAACTGTCTAGCTTCACCTGCAGTGCTTGGGTGGGAAACCCCGGTCCGCTCACGATGCCGGCCATGGAGGAGGAGACGAGGCCGCACTTCCTGATCGTGACGTACCCGGCGCAGGGCCACATCAACCCGGCGCGCCACCTCGCGCGCCGCGTCCTGCGCGCGACGGGGGCGCGGGTCACCGTCTCCACGGCCGTGTCCGCGTACCGCAAGATGTTCCCCGGCGCGGCGGACGACGAGGGACACCGCGACGGCGCCGGGGTCTGGCACGCGCCCTACTCCGACGGCTACGACGCCGGGTTCGACCGCGCCGTGCACGACCACACGCACTACATGACCCAGATCAAGGTCGTGGGATCCCGCACGCTCGCCGGCGTGATCGACCGGCTCCGCGCCGCCGGCAGGCCCGTCACGTGCGTCGTCTACACGCTGTTGCTGGCGTGGGTAGGCGACGTCGCGCGCGACCGCGGCGTGCCCGCCGCGCTTTACTGGATCCAGCCGGCCACCGTGCTGGCCGCGTACCTGCATTTCTTCCGCGGCACCGACGGCGTGGACAAGGCCATCGCCGCGGCGGGCGGCGACCCCTGGGCCGCTGTCAGAGTCCCGGGGCTCCGGCCGCTCCGCATCCGCGACCTGCCGTCGTTCATCACGGCCACCTCCGAGAACGACCCCTACGCCTTCGTCCTCACCGCGTTCCGCGAGCTCATCGACAAGCTGAGCGGCGAGGACAGCCCCACGGTGCTCGCCAACACGTTCGACGCCATGGAGCCCGAGGCGGTGGAGTCGCTGCGGCAGCACGGCGTGGACATCGTCCCCGTCGGCCCCGTGCTGTCCTTCCTCGACGACGCACCTGCGGCCGACGCCGCCAAGAACGGCCCCGGCAACGACCTGTTCAAGGAGGACGGGAAGGGCTACCTCGACTGGCTGGACGCGCAGGCGGACGGCTCGGTGGTTTACATCTCGTTCGGAAGCCTGTCGGTGATGAGCGAGCGGCAGATCAAGGAGATGGCGCGCGGCATGGAGGAGAGCGGCCGGCCGTTCCTGTGGGTGCTGCGGAAGGACAACCGCAGCGGCGACGACGGCGGGTCGCTCGGCGGCGAGCGCGGCGTGGTGGTGGAGTGGTGCGACCAGGTGAGGGTGCTCTCGCACCCCGCGGTGGGCTGCTTCGTGACGCACTGCGGGTGGAACTCGACGCTGGAGAGTGTGGCGTGCGGCGTGCCGGTCGTCGGTGTGCCGCAGTGGACAGACCAGGGCACGAACGCGTGGCTGGTGGCGGAGCGGCTCCGGACGGGCGTCAGGGCCGCCGTCAGCGACAAGGACGGCGTGCTGGAGGCGGACGAGCTGCGCAGGTGCATCGACTTCGCCACGTCCGAGATGGTGCGCGCCAAGGCCGCCATGTGGAGCGCCAAGGCCCGCGCCGCGGCGGCGGAAGGCGGCTCGTCGGAGCGAAACCTCAGGGCGTTCGTCGAACAGCGGCTCGCCGGCGCCAACTAGCAGCTGTGCTCCGTCACCGTGGCATATGTGCACACGCATTGCCCCCCGTAAACAGATGTCGAAGTAGGTTGGACGACGGAGTCCGCAAGGACGCAGTACTGTATTTGCCGTCATGATTCGATTTGATTAAGCTTAGCAGCTTGCTCTTGTAAAAACTGGTTTTTGGGAAAGATCCAAATATTTATGTGTTAATTTATCGAGACAGTGTATTGATTCTTAATTAGATACAACACCTAATCTAATTCGTTGTTGCTCTAACGCCATACAGATCAGCACTGATCAGGTGGTAATTCGCAACAGCTAAGCTGAAGGAGTTGCCAGAAACGTTTTTCTATCATTCCAGAAACGGGTTTTAAAGAAACACTTCTTATATATGTCTGTGGAGGCAAGGACGTGGATCCGCTGCTGTAAAGGAAACAGTACCGTGGTAACTGACGCGTGAGGTCTTCGCTTCCCGTGGCCACCAATCAATGGCCATATTACCACTATCTTTATGACAATGGATCCACGCTCGTGAAGACAACCATCACTTTCCTGTGCTATGTGTGCGATCGACTCGACATATCAAAGAGAAGTATAAACTTGCACAAATGTGATGTGCTATGTTATGAAGTTCACTTATTGCAGGTAAGACAGTGTTTAAGACAAAAAGAAATTTTTATTTTTCATAGAACCCATAGGCAAGGATGTTAAAACTGCAGGAACTCAATTCGACTCCATTTTCATATTCAGCTGATGTTTCAGGTAGACGTCAATTTTTTCAAATTAAATTGCCAGCGTTACAGCATCTTCTAAACAAAAAATTGGATTTTACTCTTAAAAACCGTCTACAACAAGACCCTTAGAGCATCTTTAAGAGATCCCAAAATATACCCTCAAAACATGTTTTCAACGGCAAATTAATGAGCCTAATATTTCTCTCTCCTGCAACGGTTGTGATAAGTATCGACCCTATTAGTTTTTTCGTTTGTTCCTGAAAATATATTTTAAAGGTAAATTTTATGTAGTTCTCACCTAAGACCTGAGTGTCACCTGATGCATACATTTTGTTGTGACCGTAAATTGCGAGAGACAAGTGGTTAACTATGGTGTCTCGTAAGCGTCAAGATAATTATTGAATTGCCATCTTTTTCTAATTTTGTTTTCAGTGACCAAAGGGTTCAACGAATGAGATGCATAATTGTGGATTGCTATGGCCCAAAATGATGTCATGTTGAGAGATGACTTATCGCAACAGATGATTTTATCGTCGAGCCGTAACATAATGCAACTGATCTCTAGCGTGCAACACTGGTTTTCACATTGGATAACCATCACAAATTCATCATCATGGTATGCGGATGGAAGAAATACAACTATAGTACAAGGTAGCCTCAGAGGCACAACCTGTACCATCCTTTTCATCCATTTCTCGATGTTTTTCAGAGGCTTTGCGCTGTTGCGGCCATAGGGGATCCAAATCCTCTGCTGTAGCGTCGCTATTGCAGAATAATTTCAGAAAGCTAAGTACTGTAGCAACAAAAGAATAAACAGTGCCACTTGTCCTGTATAAAATTTCACTGTTCATCTTGTACTGTATCAATGAATCTGATCCGTTGATTCGAGATCGATCGTCTGAGAATCTGTACAAATTCTCACTACAGTGCCCCCTGCATTCTCTTCCAGAATGTGAGTCCGGCCATAGGACCGAAATAGTCGCATTCATGGAAGAACAGAACCATTATGTAACAGATTGCTGACCTAATATTCTGCCCACTCTACTCCAAACAATATATAATCTAAATAAGAGAGAAGGCTCAAAGAAAACTTATGCACAGAGGTTGGGGCAGAGGATGATATCTACTTGCTTGATATGGAGAAAACCTCTAATTCTATCAACAAAAGAAGTATCTACCGCAAGTTGGTTGCATATATATGACATTGGCTTGCAGCAAAAAAAAAAGGGCGGGGGGGGGGGGCGGAGGTTCTCACTCATCGTCCCTAAAATCTCTTCTTCCATCCTGAGAGTATTTGATAGCATCAGCTATCATGAGGGCCACTTTGGCCTTATGGAGAGCAAGATCAGCATTGTGCATTAGATAATGGGCATTTTCCCTCTTGAGCTTGGCCACGTGCTTGGCCGTGCTTGAAGCATCCCGTAACTTTAGCTCCTCAATATCAATGTGGTGGCTCTGGGATGCACCCAGGAAGAGGTACTTCGTGTTTTGCCATTCATGAATGGCATTGTTCTAGTGATCAGACACTCTTCGCTTTTCTTTCTGATGTCGAAAGGAAGGTGATGGCTGATGATCTTCAGAAAACCAAAAACTTGCACTTCTTTTTGAACTGTTTGTTCTGAAATATCTTGGTGTCGAACTTCTTTCTGAGGCATCGAATGACGGGGTGGGAACCAGCTCTCATAGAGAACCTGGGAGAATATCCTGCTGGTGAAACAACGGAACCACTATCATAAAATTCACATGCACTCCCACCCCCCAACATAGTCATTGTATCTCCAGCCTTATATCAGAAAAGGGAATGAGATGTAAGCCAAAAGTGCCAAATTAAAAAATATATATATGTCGGAGTATATATATAAAAATAAGACCAGAAGATGAGAAGACTACCTGCACGATAAAAGCCTTCTTGCTCTCTTGAAAAGCTATGGCACACAGAGGACATAAGCTTCTTATGACAACGCTGTTTTCGTCCCTTATTTTTTACTTGGAGTCCGTGAGGCTTCAAACAGAATGCAAACAATGCAGGTTTGGGGGAGCAATTTCTTTTCTTGGTACCCATTTGAACCCTGCCTTCTGTACACTGTTAATTCCCAATCGTGTAGTTGCTGCTCGTAAGTCTTCCACATAGCAGACTGCAAATGATATAGCCATTAGAGAAGGTATTTACAAAATCTTTTTTTGGCAGACCAATAATGGTCCATCTAGCAAGACAAATTGCCATAATCATACTGAGAAAACACAGCTCACCATATCTAGTTAGAGAATAAAAAAGAACATAATTAATCAGTAGTAGATTGTGTTTAGAAATGTACTCACGAACACAACAAAATATCCAAGATGAATAGCATCAATATTTTTTATTGTCTCACTATGATGTTTTACTTATTTTGTTGGCAATAAAAAAGGTTGAAACTAAATTAAAGTATACTGTTTTCAAATTATCATGTTCATGGGTTTCTCCTCAAATTGACAAGATAATAAATGCATATATAGGAGCCAAGGCTGTGTGCTAAACATCACATAGAACATAAACAACTAGAGAACCGATATACCAATGCTGACTGCTTTATGTATTACTATTACTCCCTCTGTTCACTTGTATTTGTCATTCTAGCTCTGAGCACAGAACTTAATGAGAAATTGAAAAGTATGATACACAGGAAACAAGTAGAGTTACAGAGATAGAGATGTGTTGGGAAGAGAGAGAGAGAGAGAGAGAAATGAGAATAACAAATATTTAGGAACAAAATTTGAATGCTAAAATGACAAATAAAGTGAATGAAGTATATTACTATTACATAAATCAAAGAATCATAGAAGCAACAGAAAGGCACAAGCAACTAGCCACAAACAAAAGACAGAACATATGTTTACCTGGAAATGTCGAATCAGCGGCATGCCTATTTTGCCTCTTGTCTTTCCAATAAGCATGTATCCCCTTGATGATATCCAATGATACATTATCAATATCTAGTTCTTTCACCTGAACAATGGTGAGCTCGGTGCAATTGTGGCTATATGCAAACTTTTCTAATTTATCCATAACCCTCTCAAACAAGTCCTCTGTAGCTATGGGTGCAGTGGTGTTCTCTGCTAAGTCTCCTAAGGACTTCCTATAATTTGCAATCCATGATTCATCATCGCTATCCATGTTATATATCACTCGGGAATCATCAAGAGTTATTTCGACATCTGTTCCAATATGACCAAGATAATCTTGGGACCACACAAAGGATACAGCAACAATATCATCATCTTCAACCAAGCAAACACCAGGGATTGGAATGTTTTTCACTGATGCAGCTCTGATATTATGGATGTAGCATTTGTCATGCATTTGCTTGAATATTGACCATTGGCTTCTGTCAGGAAATTCTAGGCACCATTCAGCCCCACCTTTCCAAATCATAGCATGTGTATAGCGGTTTATGGCCCCAGGCTGCAAAACTTGGTAAACCTTGTGAGCATACTTCGTTCCTTCTGCAAGCTTCACACATATCTGTCGTTCACTCTGCCCATTAGAGTCCATTGTGATCTGAGTATCATACTCCCTCCAACCTCTATAACCAACTATAACAAGGGCATTTGCAACACAAGTTAATGACTCTGGGCTGCTATGCTCACTTGAATTTTCAGCAAGTCTCTTTGCATCATTTGTCTTAGCAGTGTCGCGGAGGTGGTTTTTGTGCTTTAGGCCAAATTCCTCACTTCTAGGAGAAACTGAGTATGAAAGCCAACTTCGCGTCCTCTTAGAACCACCAGTCAAACCATCTCCAAAAGTGCGTGATATGGATGTAAACCAGTTCCGATGATAAGTGGTCCTAGGGGCAATTGGCGTAGTATGGGCAATTGAATATTCATTTAAGTCCTGGACCATGTTAGATATTAGCTGATTATCATTCTCACCTGTTTTATGTTGAAGAATTTTTATGGAAAGACGCTTGCCACCCGACATCTGTGAAGAACAAATAACATTAATCTCCGACGACAATGGTTTTTCAGTGCCTAAATGTTTGATAATAATTTTTTCTAAATTTGTTAAAGGCAAAGTTGGATATTTGCAAAGATCATTTATTTGATGATTCATAAAGGGAATTACGTACGCATGCATGAATGAGTATGTTTTTTGAGTCAATCACGTGGAGCTCTCCATGATTGAGGCTAAATTTAAATATTACATTTGGCCGTTGATTAGTTTTGTTAAAGAAAAATGGCAAAGGCAAATACATACGGATCTCTGGATACGTACATGCACAAGTGCATTTGAAGTGCTAAATGGTCGGAACAAAATATTGCTTGTTGCCGTCACGATTATTGATTCTAAATTAATTCCCACCTTGATGGGAAAGAAAGGTATGTTCTGCAGACATGCATGTTAAGTTGTTAACGTATAGATAAATACGTGCCTACATGCAGGCCTGATTAGGAAGCTTCTAATCAGCTCATGATGATTATTTCCTTGACTCGCTGGTTCTGTTGGTGAGAAAGAGAAGAATACATGGCATAAGATTATACGGCCGTTAATGAAGAACCTCATCACAAGGGCTGCATGCAACAGAAGTCGACGTCTAAACAAATTTCCTGGCCGTGCAAAATAAACTCCAGCTTCCTGCTTGGCTGGAAATCGTTAGAGCTGATCTGCATGCATAATCAAAATTACTAACAAACTTCAGTGTCGTCCACTGGAGGATCAGAACAGATTTGCCTAGCGTTGAACCAGTCTCGCTTGAACTGATCCGTGTGCATGCAAAACAAATCAAAGCGAGCTACTTGCTGCACCACACGTGCAGATGAGGGCCGGTGGAACAGACTAGCTGCCTGGCGCATGCATCCAGGCAAACAAAATTGCTTCCTGGCCGCACGCTTTAACGTGAAAGCAAAACAAATTCAAAACTCAAACCTGCCACCACCGCATGTAACGGATGAACGCGTGCATGCATGAAAAATTCTAATGACCCTGCCGTACGAAATGCCGCAGAGGAGGAGGACGCGCATACTCGCCGTCAGGCTGCCGCTAGGCAGCACTGCATCCTCCACGCCGCCGGTAGGCTGCCAAGCCCAAGCGCCGGAGGTGAGAGGGGATAAGACAAGCCGTCAGGCTGCCGTGCAACCGGTACAGCACTGTCGAGCTACCACAGAGAATGTATACACGGCCATGCTGCTGCTGACCACGCCGTATGGCAGAGAAGAAAGAACACAGAGATCATTGGCCAAGACGCTGCTGGCGTACAATGCCAGATTGCCGGAGCACAGGCTGCTGCAGAGCTGCAACCGTCGAAGTTAGTCGTATCCACGAAGACGCCTCGCCAGCCGATGGCATGCACAGAAGCAGGCTGCAGGATCTCCCGATGCGTACATGAATGCTGCCAGATACATACACACGAAGTACACACTACGTCGCTATGGCGTCTTTCCAACGAATATAATGCAAGGTAAGCTAACTGATGATCGTTTGATTCTGTGTCTCACAGATAGGAGCATCGACAGTTTGCCTATTTGAAAGATTGAATAAGACAGCTCAAGTCTGATGTTCTTCGACATTAGAAAGATTGAAGACAGCTCCTATCCAATGTTCTGTGACATTAGAAGGATTGAAGAAGACAGCTCCTGTCCAATGTTCTGTGACATTGGAAGTATTGAAGACAGCTTTTGTCCAATGTTCTGCGATATTGGAAAAATCCCAGAAGACAGTTTATGTCCAATGTTCTGCGACATTAAGAGGATCCCACAAGATTATTTCGAGCCAATGTTCTGCGACATTGAAAAGATGCCAGAAGACAGTTTCTGTCTAATGTTCTGCGACATTGGAAGGATTCAGATTTACTCGATGCCCCGACTGACTATGGACAAAATATTCATGGCGTGCATCATCCAAGCAAAGCAACCAGCTGCTGCTCGTGACATTTAGATCGACATCATCACACGTCTAGTACCGACAAAGCTAGATAGAATTTTTGTAAGTGATAACGAGACTAAGTTACTGCTCCACTGATCGACACGTCTCATGCAACGGAATCGGACACATTGCCAAGCACCGATGAGACGAAAGCAACACAGATCTGTTCGAGTAGACGAAGAACAACATATACATGACTAGGCACCGATGAGGTGCAAGTCATCCTCTTCATCAATATATTCTGTCCACATCTGATATGACGATAGCACTGCTGTGACTGGGTTCATCATCACTTGTGTTCCACCACCATATATTATATATGAACGAGCAATACTATACATGAAAAAACGATTATTGTGTGCAGCTTAATCGAAGGTATTTTATAGACTCGCTCTGTAGATGTAATGAACCGGGCGATCCTACATGGCCTCGAGAACCAGTGAACTATGCAATCACTTAAATTAGATATCTCCTTAAGTACGCAGAAGACGGAAAAAGACAAAGTTATTGTAAATCATGTATTTTGTGATCCTCAGTGATCAATGAATTATATGGTTCCTGCTCTTTTATATTTTTTTTTTTGTCTTCATTTTGTTTTCACCAACACTAAATAAGACCCATTTTGTTCTGGAAACTTTCTGCTTGTTGGGTTCGTATCTTCAATACAACAACCATTACATTTTGAGCTTAAAACCATATCAGCAGCATTGAGCTCCTGGCTGACAGAGCTAGACAGATTTGTTGAAGGTAGTACTCTTTGTCTAGTCCCACTGGCAAGGTTCATGATGTTTGTATACTTGGATTTGCCATTAGACAACACCCTGATTGAACAGTGATCTTGAAGCTCTCTTAACAACTGCTTCTGTTTTGATCCCAGTATTGCAACAAAATTGAACATCATAAACACTACTTGGCTTTTACCATGCACACCAGATATCTGAAATCTGATTGAGGTGCATGGCACTTTTGAGTCCTTGAGAGAACTCCATCTCGAGCACTGATTGAAGCTTCCAGCAAGGAAACATAAAAAAGATACTACCGATCTCAAACAAGTCTCAAGAATCAAATATTGCAAACCTAAAATATTGTCAACAAAAAGAATGTCCATACGCACGATAGGCCATAAGACAACCAATGTTCCATACTGAAGAAGAAAGAAAGTATCGGAAAGCCAGATGCTACAAGCTTCACAAATGAACCTATAAATAGTTTCAGTGGCAGGTCCAGTACCAGTGAGACATATGTCAACGAAGGATCAGCTCTTGGATCAGATACCCTTCCAAAAAGTGCAGAAAGAACCATATCATAACTTGATACAATTTTAGGACAAGAATATTTTTTTGAGTTGTTGAGAAAACCATTCTTTTTCTGCATACTCGCTTCCTAGAGTAAACAAAGCGGAACCTCATATCCTCAGGAGCTTTCCTAACATTATTAAGAACTTCTACACCTCTATTTGCAGGTGAACTATCTCGTGCAGCATCATTAAACATCTTGTCCCCCTTGACGTTTGGTTCTTGCTTTTGGCCAAACAATGGAGCAATATTAGAATGACCCTTATGCTGCTTGCTGATATCACTAGATGTAGCAGACCTTTCTTGTTTCGAATGAGGTGACAACAAGCTAATGGGCTCTGACTCTGAACTTCTTGCATTGCTTTCATCTGCGTCTTCTCTCTATCTCTCCGTGCTTCGGTTTAGATACTGATCCTGAATTATAACGTCTGATCTACTGCAAGCTTCACCTAGCAAAAGCAGCAGCTTGATCCTCTCATTTTGAAGATTGATCCATTCTTCATCCTTATCATCATACCTAACATGATGTAACCTTGTCACAGGGTCATATTCCTTGACCAGGCCAAAGTACCAAGTTTCATCAAGAGGCCAGAACATCCTTATCCTCTCTTTAACAATGCAAAATGGATCTACATCATGAGAGCTGACTTCATAAAAATGTCGACGTCGACGGCGCTTGTTGAATGGTACTTTATCACCATGCTTCCGCAGCAACATGGAAAGGCCAACTGCCTCCTTGTTTTCTTTGCACAAATTCTTGAAATAATTTGAATGCTGAAGAAAAGATCTATTAGATGATCTACCCAGTGATTTCATACTTTTCTTTGTTGATCCAGTACATGGATGAGAACACAGCATCCTCGCAGCATTTTCTTCCAAACTAACATCATCATTTCCATTAACATGCTTGCTTTGCTTGTCAACATGAACAGCTTTGGGAGCTTCACCTGAATGATGTGACTGCTTTTCAGCTGAAACTTCAGTTTCAGGAAAAAAATTTGAGTTACTATCCTTATCATGATAAGCATTCTTAGTTTTCAAGCAATTAACAGAACTACCAACTCTGTTCTCTTTAAGCGTACCTGATTCTCCTCTCTTGTTCCTAGGGAGTTGTGTTGACCTAGGGACTCCATCGGATTGTAGAATATTATGACTTCTAGTCCAATTGTCAGTATTCACATTTGGCACAAGCTTCCTCAACCTCAACACACCGCAGGGCTGCCTGACCACTGCAGTTCCAGCAGAAGTAACTGAACACTCCAAATGGTCATCCTTATTTCTTGACAATGCAAATGTGTGATGATCATTCAAAGAATCACCTGAACTGGAACTCGGTGCCCCTGGCCAATTAAGTTTCACTCAGTTAGAACCCAAGCTATTATGCTTCCTCTTACACCCTGCAGATGAATTGCTTGAAGGAGCTTCATTTCCACCACCATTGGCTAAGTCGATCCCTCGTCTCGCTCCAATAGATTCCCTCTAAGACAGTGTGTCCTCATCACAATCCAAACCCAGCACTAAGTAGCATCTGTTGCACTTGGCTTATCACCGTCACTGGATTCCATTCACGAGGATAGATTTTCGCATAATTTCACCTTCCATCTACAATACTAAAACACGAATCAATCCAGAATGGCCTCATCCACCAATTTAACCCAATCACCAAAATGAATTGCAGATATCTACAGTGGAAATGTGCTACCTTAGGAGGCCAG
>BCLH01002206.1:36152-53589 GCA_001602315.1 Zoysia pacifica
TTTTTTCTAAAATTTATCATTACTCATTTCAGTGAATGTTATTTAGTTTTCGAACATCTAAAATTTCACAAGAAAACTTTTTACTTAAAATTCAAATTCAAATTTTAATTTTAAAATTTGATCTGAACCATTTTATTTTCTTTTAAGCTTATGTGAGCCATAATATGAATTTGTGAGATAAAATTGATTCATATAATATTCACTAAAATGAGTAATAAAAAAACTTAAGAAAAAATAATTGAGAGACAAACAAGTCTTTTTCAAACATCTAAATATATAAAAATGATGAATAAAAAAAATTAATACTAGTGGGTGATAACAAAATTCAAAATTTTGAGTGACTAATAAAAAATCAAAAGTTTTTTTGACGAATAATAAAAAATTGCTCCATATTTAACGCCGTTAACACCACTTAATGAAATAATGAAATAGAACTAACATTGTGCTTCAAATTTGAAAAACAGAACTGATTTTGCAAAGTCTAAAAGAAGACTTTTAGAATTAAAGTTCAAAACAGAACCAATTTTGCAATTGCCTCTAAAATTATTATTGTGGTTGATAACAATTTTAGAAGAAAGGACAATATAAACAATTAGCAGAGACAAACAGGCATGATCAAAATATAGCAAGGATCAACGGGTCCAAAACAACAATCATGGACGCTCCTAGCATCAACGTCAATACAGAAGAGGTATGTTTCCTCAGTTCTATATAAACCGCAGCATAACCATCCATATTAGGATCAGAACATTTGATTGACATTGGAGCTTTTCAATATTAGCACCCACCACTACTTCAGTCATCATGAAACAACACATCCAACATTGTGGAAATATCACCACTCGAGTCGCATCAGTAGTGGGGCTTCTCCCAATTTACATGACCACAGCGGCTAAACGGTTGCTTATGATCCTGGTGGAAATTGTGTACATGGTGTAGTATGTGAGAAAAAATTAAAGAATATTACGCATAGCGGTCAGACCACGCAGGAATCAAGCGACGAAGAATATGAAGATCATGAGGAACACCATCAGCACAAAGAATATCTTCATCATCAGCCACCTGTTCGATGAAATGCTGTTGAGGTACTTCAGTAGTTGTCCCTGCGCTCCCTCCACGTTGGCCAATGTGTCATCCATGTTTTCATCAATTCTGTCAGACAAAACAAAATTTAACTGATAGAAAGCACGATTATGAAATCAATGCAATGCAGCTCCACAAATTTGCCATCAGATTTTGTTACTTTTAGAAAGGAAAGAGGGTAAGCTAGGCATTTGGTGATCTCTCAGATTCATCATCCATAATGAAGCAATGGAATCCTCTAACTTTCACCTACTAGAGTCCAAGGTAGATTTGACTTCCACTGTAAGTTACTATGCTCCCAAAACAGACAATAAAAAATAGAAAAAACTTTGGGTGAGGAAGGTTCACCTGATTGCTAGCTCTCCTTGATGAGAAACCATGGTTGCCAGCTGCGTAAATATGTTGCTCAGCTCATGGATGGTTGATTCCACATTTTGAAGAGCTTCAGCCCTGCTCTGCATGTAACTGTCCTGCTGTACAGCCAACTGCTGCTGCTGCTGCATGAAAGGCTGCGATGATGATGATGCACCCAGGTCTCCATTTGTCTTCTTCCTGGTGAAAGGAGCATAAACAAAGTATTACATGATCAGTTTTATTCTCAGTTAAGGAAATGTGACAATAGAGCACTCTGTCAAGTGTTCAATTTAAGGATACAACCATAGATACAGCAAACTAATAAGAATAATCCTGCACAGATATGTGTACCAGCATTTATGAACCAAAAAATGATACAAACTGGAATATGCATACAGAACTGCTGTGTCTGGTGAACACATAAATCAACCAATTTCAAAAGTGAAAAAAATGAAGTTGTCCCATCATGAGAATACACTTGAAAATATTCATCTCCAGAAGATAAAATGAGAAAGTCTGATGTCCATGTACCAGTGTTAAATTGCCATAATTGGGAATAACATCAAAGTTTGTCTATTCTTCATTATGCACAAGAACTATCTTTGTGCCACACTAACTACCATGCTACACAATAACAAGCACTGGAAAATAGAAGTGCCAAGTAAGACACAGAGAAAAAGATTACCAGGACAGACTAAGAGTCTAAGATAATTATGACATTTGCTGTAAGCATCCCTACCACCTACCTCTACATAGAATAGCATGCGAAAAAAGACAATACCAAGGTGATTGTGAATGACCGCTCAAAGGTAGATGCGGACTAAGATGACTTGAGTTTTTTTATTAGTATCAGTACCTCTGAAACAATGGGGTAGATGCAGAGTCACTGGCCCATGGTGCTGGGGGCACAGAGGATTCAGATGGATCCCTGGCAACAAGGGGACGTTGGCGAATAAATGGATTTGATTCCTTTGAAGCTGACGAGGAGAACATTTGCCTTCTATTTTCGTGAACCTTCAAATTCTACACATTACGGCAGGAAACACTTTAAGCAATCTATTTTCTGAAGAATTAATATAAAAAAAAAGGGTAAAAATTTTAATTGCAAGAAAATGTAAAGTGTTATGAAATGCTATCTGACCTCAGTGCGCATTGTAAGAACTTCTTTAAATTCTTTCGTTGCACTCATCAGACGATTTTTCAGGTTGTCCACAACTGTTGTGGAATGATTTGTTGTATCCTTGGAAAGATTTCCGCTCTCATTTTGTGAATTGCAGAGAACTTGTAAGTCTACAACAGCCGAATTCAATGCAGTGATATCCTTCTTGATGACCGCCGTCAGCTCTTGTATCTCCATGGTAGGGTCATCAAAAACCGAAGTCTTCTTTGCCACTGCACATTCACACCACAACAAACCCACATAATCGTCAATCTATAATTCTAAAATAGGATAATTATAATATGTTTATTCATGGACAGAGGGTGCAGTGATAGGCCATACGTAAGTTGCTGTGGTTATAAATCACATAAAAATAAATGTAAACAACTAGATTTCATGGTAGCAAGCAGAACAAACTGTTGTAAAACAGTAAGGTCAACGATTTAAGGTAATATGTAAAATGTAGACAACAACTTTAGTTTTGAACTAGAATTCTTGTCCTAACGACAACAATTTTAGAACGGAGGGAGTATGTAATATATATCCAGATTTGGTAACATAGCAAGAATCAAGTATATATCATACTCAAGATTCTAGCGCCTAGTCCTTCAATCAAGAATAGAAGGGGCAACTAGCTAACTCATCCAATCCACAGTTTTCAGCAAACCACACGAACGCTTATGAATATGAAATGTCGAGAGTGAGTGCCATCTATATATAACACATTTTCCAATGGTTGGCGTCCATACGTTAATGATTTCCAGAAATCTTCTTGCCATTCACAAGATTCAATTGAACACTACACAAGACATTGTGCGATATGGTACAGAGTTCACGTTCAGACTCCAGCTGGCTTATATCAACACTATTGCGCACACAATCAGTGCAATGCTAATGATTGAAACAGAATACTCATAAGCCTACTTACATCATGGTAATACCAAGGAGCTTACTATTAGCAATTACATGATTGACGATTGCATAAAACAAGTGTGTTTTACATGGTACTTGAGTGCATCATTACAATCATCATCAAAACCCAAATGCAGCACAGTCAGATCAATAATAGCAAAGAAAAATACGCCAGTAGATCCTAAACAGCCATACGAGCACTGGAGGATCAACCACATTATCATGGACATCGAAGCCATACGTAACGGAAACAGCGAGTCAAAGCACTGCCTCAAACTAGAATGGTAACCGCAAGCACAAACAGGGATCATTCTCGGCAGCTACAAAGTAAATCGCAAGCAACCAAAGCATCGTCTCCATCGACATCCAGGCTTCTCTGGATCTCACAGGCAATAGAGCGCACTGAAACTACAAGCTCAACTAATCAGCAGAGCGACTGAATGAAAGAAGAGGGGAAGTAGGTCTTTACGTTTGGCGAGGCGTGCGAGCTTCTGGGAGGTCTGGTGGATCCCGAGCCCTATCTTGGAGGCGCGGCGGTTGAACTCGGTCCGCGCCGACGCAGCCTCGAGCGACCCATCGAGGGGCCCTCCGCCGCCGCCGCCGCTGGCCGATGGGGCCGGCGTGACGTGGCGGCGCGCGCTCTCGACCGCGGTGCGGAACTCGTGGGTCCGGTCGCGAAACGACGCCTGTGCGGGCCGCGTCGGCTTCATGGCCGCTGTAGGCGGCGGCGGATCTGGATCTCGGCGTCGGTGGTTGGCGCGTGGGGGAGGTGGTGGCAGGAGGAGTACGCGGGCGACGGGGACGCGGGGAACGCGGAGGAGGGGAAGGGCGGCGATGGGGAATCGAGCTGGATGGAAAATGGTGGAGATCGCCGTTTTTATTTTGGAAAAATTAGTTCTCTAGCACCAAAGTTCCTGTCTTTAAGAAAATACCAGTTTAGACTTTTGAAAAAAAAAGTTACAAGTTACTTCCAAAATTACCACTCCGTAAGATTTAAACTGTTTTAATCTCATCTTTGCTGCTTAGAATGCGTATGAGAAATGACATCAGTGCCCTTCATAATTGAATAGAACAGAAATGTATTGCCTCTCCTGTACGTGCACCTCCTGCTTTTTTTCCCTCATGTGTGCTGCGTCTTCTTTCTGTTGGTCCCCCCAATGGCCGCATCTCCTGTGCATGCACTGCCCCTCTTGCTGGGATCAGGATTGTCGGCAGTCGCCTTCCCAGCAGTCACGCGAGCAGTCGGCTTCCCCGTCGTCGATCTCGTCTGCGTGCATCGTGCGGCTATCGATCGGTCCGAACGCAGCTGTCCAACTAAGAACGTCAAAGAAAAATCGGATGGAGATTAGGATATGTTTGGCACAGTTTATTTTCAGTTTATTTATAAAAATAAGTAAAAGCTGTATTAAATAATAAATTTATTTTACAGCTTATTAGTTCAACAGTTTTTTAGAATAAATTAAACAATAGTTTATTTTCACTAGCCAAAAAAATAAGCTGTTTTTTTATTAAGTTTCAGAGATAAAAAGAAATAGAAAGAATAAAACATAAGTCTGTCTTGTTATTTTGGAATTAAAAAATTACTGAAAAGAAAAAATTATATTTAAAAGAGGTATATAATATTTTGGGAGTGAGAAAGTCTGGAAGGCGACTGCCGACGATCCTGATCGCTCTTGCTGTAGGTGCGCTGTAGCTCGCACCCTCTTGCCCCAGGTGCCGCCGCCCATCTCCACAGGTGTCGTGCCCCCTCACCTCGGATGCTGCAGTCCCTTTCTCACGTGGTGCCGCCCCTCCTCTTCCGCAAGGCACGTTGCTGCACCTTCACGAGTCACTGTCAACCGTTTCACTACAACCGTTTCATCGTCTGTGACTCAATGTTGATCAGTTTAATTTAGACAAATTCTGACATGTGAATTTGTTTTTTTTTTCATCTGATTATTTGTACACGGTGCAGCTATTTTAGTTTTTATTTTATATTGTTAAATAGCAGCTGTTGTCACTTTTATTTTGAGCAAACAACGACTATGTGAACCAGAGTAAAGGGCATTTTTGTTCTATCTAACATTGTTATGTCTAAAAGATAACAAAGTGCTAATTTTTTAAATAACTTGTAACTTTCGATGCTATTTTTCAAAGATCTAAAATTTTAATAGTATTTTTTGAAAGACAGAAACTTTAAGTGACAAAGAACCAATTTTCCCTTTTATTTTTGTGGGAACCGGGGACACGTCGGGGACACAACACGTTACACGTCAGGTGATTCGGGTCTAAGCAATACCGCGAATGAAATGTACAGCAGTCAGGTCTAAGCAATGGGCCTTGAACTTGTGGACGTGCTTAAAAAAAAATTATACAGTAAATTACATTCAATAATTCCTTTCACAGTTTAAATTACTCTTTCTATTTTTAAATTATTACCGTTGTTATACTTATCATTGTTATACTTTAAATATTAATTTTAACTATTCATCTCATTAAAAAAATTAATAAGATAAAAAAAAAAGCCTTAGAGATTCATATAAAGACCATTTAGACAGTTTTAAACTCAAATAAAATAGAATATATTATCTCTGTTTCAAAATATAAATATTTCTGAGTTTGTTCAAAGTCAAATTCTTTTAATTTTCAATAATAATATCTAGAAAATGGCATAATTACTAATATAAAGAGATGCATGTTATATTGTTACGAAAGTTTGTTTCATGGCAAATCTGTAAATATAATTTATATATGATAAACTATCATTAATTATTCATTATTAATGGTTAAAGTTACAAAGTTTCACTTTGACTAAACATAAAAATACTTATATTTTAGAACAGAGAGAGTATTTTGTTATAATTTATTTTATCCTTAAGATTATTTGAATCACGACTTATAGTTTTACACGTTTGAAGTATTTTTTTAATAAAATGTTGTCAAAGATGATGTTAAAAATCGACAATAGAAACAATTTGGAATGGATAGTGTAAAAATTAATAAATATTAAGATTTTTTTATAGGTGTCCAGTAACGAAAAGAAAAAAAAAGAGATTCATATATAGTGGTCCACCCCAGTAGAAAATTGAAGCCATATCGTTGAGTTGTTTCAGCTGGACATGCACAAGGTACTAGAGAATTAAACAAAATTTTTGTACAGTATGGTGTTGCTGCTCCGCCATAGCTCAAACATGTCTGTCAACAACCATTAGACCAGGAGTGTAACTCCATGGATTAGGTTTCCTGCCGTGAAACCGTCAATATTGTCGTCAATTCAACTCTATCTTTCGGCCTTCATACAGAAAAGAAAGAAAGCCCAGCCGAGATTTGCCATTCGTAACCGGCCCAGCAAGATCCCATTCACCTTGGGACCAATGGCAACGGAGCACTGGACCGTCTGACAGCAACAAGATGGGATCTCCGTGCCTGGTGTACCTAGGCTCGTTTGAATTATAAGGGACTTTTAGAATCCAGATAAAAAAATCTCAAGTTTTCAAATAAATAAATTTTTAAAAAATTATAAAATTTTATATATTTAAAAATTTATATCACAGTACATACCAATCTATAATACATACCAATCATTATGAAATCCTAATGAATCCTTATAAATTTAAATATTGAGCGGTTGAGCCACATCGCCACGTCCCCCGCCCGGGTCACCCCACTCCCAGCGCTCCCCGCCACCACCCGCCTCCACCACGGCCCCCTCCGGGAAGCCTCGCCTCCCGCGCCTGGTGCCAGCCTGCCCCGGCCCTCCCCACGTAGGCCCCCCGATCCACCTCCATCTCTGCCTCCCCCGGCTGCTCGGATGTCCCACTCCGTGCCCCCAGCCGCCGCCGCGTCCCCGCCCCGCTGCCGCGGCCCCCCCCCCCCGGCAACACATCCACCGGAGGACCTCCTCTTCCAACCAGCGCCCCCCAAGCAGATCTAAGGCCGGGAGACGCGCAGCCGCCGGCCCCGCCCCTTGGCCGGCCCACCCTCGCCGTACCACCATCGAGCACGTCTTTGACATCAAAGCCAGCGCCTGGGAAATCGCAGACGGGCCACACCCGCCGCCCGTTCTGGAGCTCCCCCACCCCCATCCGCAGACCGACGAGGTACACCGCTCCTCCCCAGCAAATAGCGGTCGGATCCACGGCGCCGAAGGACAGGGGTCCCGATCGACGCTCTCGAGCCTGCACACGCGACCTGCACCTCCCTCACCCAACCCCCAGCGACGCCAGACACAATCCAACCTGGGTTCCGGTGTGGGCGGAGGCTGCGAGAAGAAGCCTGGGCAAGAGTTGGTAGCCACGGATTCAGAGACTACCCATCACAGAGGCAGAATCCGAGAGCGCCGGTAGCCGCAAGGAAGATGAAGTCAACGGCAACAGCTGGGAGTGAAAGGTTTGTCTCTGACGATAGGTAGCGATTCCTATGCGCGCGCCTCCGCAGAGCTTGACCGGCATTTCCCTTGGATTTTTTCTATAAGCGCGCCTCCCTGCCCCCTCGATTTGTCTCCGTAGACAAAGCTAAATAGCTTTGGCAGTAGGCTGCCAGTGCGTGTGTGTGCTTCTGGTGTTCCTGTCGGCCATGTCCTCCGGCCACCATGTGTGTACTACTCCTAAATACTGGTTCATGTTTTAATCTGCTGATAGGACAAAATCAGATTAGTTTTTTTGTGGTACTTTGCTAAGTTAAAAACATGAAACATAGTCTTCGGTGTCAGGCAAAGTGAAGAAGTTAATTAGTATTATAATGATACAGTTTCATGTGTATAATGTTTTTTTGTCAAGTTGGAACTATTACAGAAACTTACAGAAATATGCATAATGGATAAATTTATATTTTAATCAAACTTACAAAAACTATGCAGTATGTAAAACGAAATACATAGCCTAAGTTTTAAATATTTAAACTTACACTAAGTACAGTACATGAGACCTGAGATCCTTGCACTTGTTTGCCTCCCTGTCAAACCTAGATTTAAATATTTAAAGTGCATATTTGTTTTTATTGATTTCAATCTCTTAGCAGAGAGCCATCATTATCAGTCTCTTCATTTTATTTCATTTGAAATAAAATTACACTTTGTTCTCCAGGAAAACTAAACTACAGTATATGTTCTTTTAAAAGATGTTGGTTCTCGGTTCTCAATTTCTCCTTTATGCAGGTAAAGGTGGCATGAGTTTAGACAATGAATCTGACTAAGATTCTCCTCCACCCCAAGTACCCCACACACAATCTTCACCCCTCGCAGCTGCCGCCGACCCCCCGTCCTCTTCTTGCGACACCTCCTCAGCGCGTCCCTCATGGGTGGGCGTTGATAACGCACAGTCCCCCCAACTCGATCTCGTTGTTTATGACTTTTCTTAGATTATCCATGTTGATTCACTCTATTTGTTCAAAAATTGGTTTTGTTGCGGCCCTGGGTCAGGAGTTTGGGGAGATCTAAGAGTTATGGATGGTCTGAGGCTCCATGTCCAATGGATAAATGAAAAATGTGCATCATCCTAAGTCAATTAGCGAAAATGATTATCTGCATTATATTACAATGTGCACTTATATTCTACACACTGAAAATAATTGTGATTCACTATCTGTTCCTTGTTGCAACACCACACGGACATGAGTTGTTTTCTATATCCATGCTATGCTGAAAATGATTAGCTGATTTATATTACAAATCTCTTGCGATCCAGACACTGAAAATAATTCTGAATGGGTATCTGTTGCAACACCGTAGTGGAAAGTAATTATTTTCTTGATCAATGATGTGTTCAAACTTTTAGCATGAATGCAGGATTCAGTTAAATTGTTGTGTCTATCACATGCCCTTTTTACATGTAGATTATCTTGTCATGGCTTTTAATTTTATCACGCGCTCAAGGTGCTCGAGGCTGGGAGCTTAGTATTCGTTGATGTATCCAATTTTTTTTTGTTATTATCCAAATAACAAAAAACTTTTTGATGTGAGGTAGCCGGAGACTTAGTATGCATTGAGTTATCCAAAATTGTGGCAGGTTTTGTCCAACTTAGGAATAAATACTTTTACTGTTATTACTAAAGCAAATAGTTTATGCACTCAGCAATGTCATTTTTTGAATTTATAATGGAATAATAATTTAAACTTTTTCACGAATCTCAACTAATAGCTTTGAGTGTTGTTTTTCTGAAACTTGATAGAGGGAGGGAAAGCATCTTTGTTGCTCCTGGTATGAATTTTAAGCCTAAAAAAAATCCGGCAGGGCACTTAAACGTCCACTAAAACCAGGCAATCAATGGTGAGTATAATGCTTCTGCAGTCAAAAGTGTTGATGCACTTGAAATGTTTTTGTGTGTTAAGTGTATCATGTTTGCAGAAGAAAATTTGTGGTGGCTCTCTCGACTTGAAGGAGAAGACAAGCCGTTCTCCCAACAACTTTGATACAAGAGTCTGGACTCATCTATTTTTAAGTTTGTCCTGATTATAAAATGTTTTATATAGTAAACTAGTAACTGAATTAGTGTTTACATCCAAAGATTTAATGTTAAATTTATCAGGTGAATACTATATCTAAAAATAAACAATGTTCTTCTAGATGATGATTTACCGATAGTAATACTCCTTTTCTCTTTGGCTCATTACCGTATAATTGAAATTGGAGTTGTTTTTTATAATAATACAATCTACTTCTGTATCTTCTACAGAAAAACTTCATTGTTAACTGCTTTACAGATTTCTTTTATTATTCAGATCACAATCAAAATTATGATTATTAGTCTCGTAGTGATGTCAGCAGTGTATGTTATTTCCAATCTTATATCCAATGAACATGCTTTATATATTTTGATTTCCTATTCAAGAAATGAACATATTATTTTACTTTCCTCACCCAAATCACAGCTAAAAAAATACAAGAGAATACTTCTTATTTACCATTAAGCTAAAAATATATATTCTACTGAATAGAAGAGATGGCGTGGCAAAGGCCGTGCCCATGTTTCTAGTGCATTCGATACTCAGCAGTCACAATTGGGCATAAATCCATCCACAGTCGAAGCTATAGCTGGTCATTTGGCTCGAGCCAGAGCATAAGACCTGGCTCGAGCACGGTAGGGGAGTGAGGCGGGCCGGGTCGGCTCGAGGCACGATATGGGTCGTGTTTGGATCTAGCCGCAGGCTCGTCATAAAGCCCATTTGATCTGGCACACGGCTCATTTATTATTTTCTAAAATTTCATATTAAAAATATATGTAATTTGATCTATTTATATATATAATTTAGAATTTTAATATTATATAATTAATTTTTAGTGATTTTTCAAAAAATAATATTTCTTCGGTGCTCCATCGAAGTACTATGAGACTATGAGAAGTAGTCTCCTCTCACTTATCTTTATATATTAAAGGTCGAGCGTTCTCTTCGCTCTCGTTGTCTCACGTCACTTTAAAAAATATTAATCGTTAAATTAAAATCTAACGATGGATATTAGAAAGATGAAAAAATAAATATTAAAAAGAAGAAAAAAATCATTTTCTCAGTCAACGTAGGAGCGTGCTTTTATTTAACGAGAGCAGACATGAATGGCCGTGTCATCGCAATATATTAAAGCGCAAGCGTTGTCTGATAGCTTGTTGCGTCACGTCACCCTAAAAAATATTAACCGTCGAATTAAAATATAACGACGAATATTAGCAAAAAGAAAAAAAAATATTAAAAAAGAGAAAAAAATCTTTTCTTCGATCAAAGTAAGATTGTGTTTTTACTCAGTGGGAACAGGCATGAACGATCGTGTCGATATAAGAGAAGTTCTTATAAATTTATTCTACTTCTATATCTTGCAAATATATGTTACAATTAAAGATATTTATATGTTATAAAAATGTATATTTAGATACATTAAATTATTTTATCTCTTAAAAATGCTCTTTGATTGCTATGCTATAGATTCAATAGAACTATTAAAAAGATATAAGATAAGTTTTTATAAATTTATTTTAGGTCTTACAACTATATGCTACAATTAAAAATCTTTATATATTATGAAAATGTATATTTAGATAACTTAAATTGTTTTATCTCTTTAAAAATGCTCTTTGATTACTATGATAACTAAGATTCAATTTTTTCTGCTTACAACTCTGGTAAAAAAAATAGTAGCTTTGGATATAATGTTTTAATAAAACATTGCCAATATAAATTAGAAATAATTTTAAATTTATTAAGTTATAAAATTTGAAATAATTTATTTTAAAAACAATTTTTTAAAAGTGTACCGATGCTATTTTTTATTAAATATTTTATAGATAACAAGTGTTACACTTATGCTTTGAAGACCATATCGACAACTTTTTTTGAGATCGGAGTATATGTTTATGAAACTTTGTCATCCATGTCAAAACAATTATACTTCTATTTATTAAATAATAAATTTAAAATATACTGCTTCAACTAAAATACACAATAAAAATATACACGAAAAATACGGCACGGGAAGATTTTCTAGTCCGACTCTAGTAGTGTGATGTTATCTGCACCTTCCACGTAAGTGGATAGACCACTCTCCTTTAGGCAAAGGCCGCCATGCATGAATCTGCACCTATTTTTTTGGAGTTGTGTATCTGCACATTCAGACATGCGTCACAGCAACGAACACGTGCATCAATTCCCAGTGCCAGATGCATGAACTGTACCGGGAGTAACTTTATAACCTTGGAGTACAAACATGAACAAGTTCCGGGTTAGACCGATCTTGCGTGTGGTATTTACAGTAAAAAAACAGAGAGAGTACTCCGTTATCCTTCCTAATCTCGCATTAGTTTATACTAACTCGAGAAACGATGGATCGAGTCGTTAGTGAAGTACAGAGACGGCAAAGGAGAGACTGCCCAGCTACCTAAGCAAACACCAATTTTTTTTCCCAAGTGGGAGCGAGAAAGCTTTCGGATTTTTGTCAGTAAAACTAATGTGTTTTAAAAGTGATCACATGTGTTATTCAAACAGATAACAAATTAATCAAAAATATAATATTTCAAATTTTAAATATGCAAATTTCACGGGAGCGAGCTAGCCTTTGCAGCCAAGCTGAGCTTTCTCGGCAACTAGCACCACTTGTCCGTTGTCCCTGCGAGTGCGTAGCGTTCGATCGCCCGTCGAAATCACATTTCCCTCGAGGTCGCTCGAGCAGCGCTCCCAAATTTTTATAGTATTCTGAAATCACGGAAAGGAGAGGAGGCATCAATTCTTTGCTCAAAGAGAGAGAAACCATCATCGAAAAGGATGTACTCCTCCCTCTCTCAAGACAAGTTTATTTGTAAGTTTTATACGATTTTGAACAATAATTTTGATATATTTAATTATTTTTAATAATATAAATTATATATATTATAAAAATATTTTTTAATCAAGTTAAAAGTATAAATACTAAATTTTTTAATTTAATTAAATTTATAAAATTATTAGTCAAAATATCAATCAACAAAAGCTAAAAATAAGCTTCTACGAGACTGAGACAGCAGTACACAGGTCCGTTCCAATCTCCACTTCAAGAACCAATAATTGTACTTGTACATGTCGCCTGCAATCGTAAGCTAGCTAGCTGAGATCGATCGTCGCTGAAGGGCCGATGCAACGCAAATGGACGGGTTAGGTACGCTACCGGTAGTTCAGATTGCGCCATTACAGGGAAAGCTAGCGTGCATCCATGACCCGAGATTGCGGTCTCCCCAACCACTTTTCGCGTAGATGTATCTCTGGTTCGATTCATGCGTGTTAAATATGAACGAATCATATATTGTATCGGCAGTCTCCACTGACTCCAAGCAGCCACCGATAACGAAGCTGCTCGCGCATTGGGCGGCTTGCGTTGACATCACAGTCGTCATCACCATCACGTATCGACATGAATAGCTTAACTACTGCTCCTAGCTCCTTTCTCTGTTATTATTTCCTCTGTTTTAAAATAAGTGATGTTTTTTTTTACTTTTATAAAATTAATATTTGATTATTTATTTTATTTAAAAATTTTATAAAAATGTAAAACCAAATAAGTCACGTGTAAAGAATTTCTAATAAAAAATCATTTCACAATGAAATAAATAATATTTTCATAAAATTTTTAAATACATATGATCAAACATAGATGTTTAAAAGTCTAAAATGACATTTATTTTCGCACGGAGTGAGTAATAGTTTTCTATTGAGAGGTATTAGTATTATATAAGCACATCGTTAGTGGCGTATGCTGTGCAATTGCGTGAGCATGGAATCCGGCTGAATGGTATGCGTTCGTTTAGGAACTTTTCAGGTACCAATCAAATAATGAGTGAGAGTGTGGGGTGAACTAACGCACTAGTACCTTTTTAATCATCTACTTCTTCCCCGCACATTTTGCATGCCAACGTCTCTATTTATTTTTTATTGTTATACTAGAGTGAATTTCATAAAAGCACAGCTATTTGACCTCTTTAATCATAAACCACAGCTTTTAAAACCATTTTTTTTTTAAAAAAAAACACAACTATAGGGAAAAAAATACTATAACTATTTTGCTTGATCGATCTACCCATGTGTCAACTCCAGTTATGCATGGGTGCGCTGTATATATATATCGTACGCTCAAATTAATCTATCATATGGGAAGATGATCCAACGTCAACTTGCTACTACTTTTTCAGTTGAACCTATCATGTGTATTCATACCCCTGCCACTGGGAAGAAAAAGTTACAAAAAGAAAAGGCATTACACGTTAAAGAAAAACAAAAGATAAAAAGGTTAAAGGCACACCTTGATCCTTCAGAATTGAAAGCAAGATAACCTAGCAGCATCCATGCATATCTAGGCGAACCCGGAAGAGGGAAATTCCCAAGCATATGAACTGCGTGCTGAAACCTGAAAGCTCCGGCGGCAATACTACAAAAACTGCAGCTAGGGCAGGTCTTTCGGGTGTACGGAGTAGAAAATTGTTCCATGTTGACGGGCACTTTTCATTATCATCATCACCTCGGTTTAAAGAAATCAACAATGTCTGTCACGCGTATACCTTTTTTTGGTGTCAAACTATCACGCCACTTTCCTCACCGTTAACTCACGATTTGATTAACAGATGAAACCCGGACCCGTTCCATTGACCCGGTAGCTTTCGTGCGCCGTTTGGAGGAGGGACATGAATCCATACGCGCGTGACTTGCTTGACAATGTTGACATCGGAATTGGTCTCAGCTCTGAGTCATTTACTGATGGTGGCAACACTGATGATGAAAGAAATGTACTCACTCTGACGCTTTAGATATGAAAAATGAAGTATAAATAAGTTAGCACTCGATGTTCAAACTGTTGAAGTACAAGTGAATTGCTCATATTTCTCCGTCAGCTCAAGTTTTTAAGTGTCAATTGATTGATGCATGTAACTCAATACAAACATCAATAAATAAAATAGAGAGAGTATATTCTGTCATAGCTTGCGAAATTAAGAACATCAATTCACTGTGCTAACAGTTTTGCCGACATGTTGTGGCACTATTTTTTTGTTAGAAGAAAGGGTTAGATTTCATTGAATATATATAGAGTGCTAATACACCCAGTCCCTTATAAAGGAGCCCACAAACCAAAAATAAATTTCACTGAAATTCTTTCAGAGTGCTCTGAAGATCGCCGGTATAATCAATCGGACTGGTCGCCGTGCTCTTCTGTGGCAAGGCCACCAACAAAGCAGCAAATGGAGGAGGAAGCTCATAGCCGACACCCAAACAGACGATGTGACTTCAAGTTTTTTAAAAAAAACTAATAGTAGCACATCCATTGATGGACTGTACCGTAGAATGATGAACGCACGGGCAAAGAGCCCGCTCTTGGTCACAGCAGTGGTACTAACTCCGTTTCAAAATATAAGCATTTTTACATTTAAATAAAGTTAAAATTTTTTAGCTTCTATCAATAATATCTATAAAATTACATAATTTTAAATATAAAATATAATTTTTATAAAAATTTATTTAATGATGAATTTTAAAAAATATAATTTTTATATAATAAAATTATTAATTATATATTATTAATGATCAAAGTGATAAAAGTTTGACTTTAATTAAATTTAAAAATGTTTATATTTTGAAGCAGAAGGATTAGTAGCAATTCATCATCTGGGCCTTGCATTTATGATCCGACGGTGGAAAAGCAGTGCAAAGGTAGGAGTACAACAGAGGTAGAGGGTCTCGATCATAGTATTGGCGTCTTAATGAGCCAAATTATGCAGAGATGCATCAATGGTTCTAGAAGTATAATAAGATAAACTAGTGAAGGACATGGATACGTGAGCCGCCAGACACCCCGAGCGCCGTAGTGGATGGAGAGCACGAGCCAGCTGGAAGTAGATAGCGCTAGGTGGCTGGGAAAATAAGATGGTGTAAATGGAGTCGGATCACGATCCAATTTTCAAAATCAGATGGCCCCGTTTTATAAAAAGATACTAACCTGAAAAAATCACATTTCCCACGGAGATAGACTGAGGCGGAAGCATGTACTCAGTCCGTTCATAAATTAATATTATTATTGATTTTTAATATTAATTTTAACTTTTTATCTTATTTAAAAATTAATTCGAATATATAAAATTTTAAGTTGTAATTCAAATAACTCTAATAATAAATTAAATTATAATAAAATATATAATATTTATTAAATTTTTTAAATAATATAAATAATCAAAATTAATATTAGAAGTCAAAAACGACATCAATCTAAATTGTAGAATCATGATCGATGTATATTCATTTTTTCTGAAATTTTTTTTAGGAATCGCACCCGGCTCCACCTTTCTTTGACCATGACATAGGAACGACCTGACACGGGCAGCGATGTCACTGGCATCGAAACTTAACTTTAACTTTAATTTATATTTATATGATATTATAAATAACTAATATAAACACTAATTAAATAATATTATAAACTTTTTCCGGCAGACTTCATCATGAGCGCGTGGGCCCGTGGACGCATTCCATTTTCGATCCGATGCGAGTTATCGTCACGCACACCCGGACAACGTCTCGGTTGCCGTTACTTCCCGCGCATCTATAAATACTCCCCACCTTCGCTTCCGAGCCAAGTCAAGCCACCAGCCAAATCAAACCAACCGAGCAGAGACCTACCCCTACTGGTTCAAAGACAGAAGAAGCCAACAAGCTGAGCATCACCACCACCACCACCACCAACCCTGGTCTGTCTGGTCCCCTGTCACCTCGCCGGTCTCCCTCCGTTCCCCATTCCATGGCCGCGGCGAAGTCCATCGAGCGGCGAGCGGCGCGCCTGGTGGTGCCGGCGGAGCCGACGCCGGCCGGCCCGCTCCGCCTGTCCTGGCTCGACCGGTACCCGACGCAGATGGCGCTGATCGAGTCGCTCCACGTGTTCAAGGCGGCCCCGGACAAGGCCGTTGGCGTCGGCGACGAGGCTAGCCCGGCGCGGACGATCGAGCGGGCACTGGCGCGCGCGCTGGTGCACTACTACCCGCTCGCCGGCCGCCTGGTGCTCTCGGACGCCGGCGCACAGCTGGCGGTGGACTGCGGAGGCCGTGGTGGAGTATGGTTCACGGAGGCCGCGGCGGCGTGCACCCTCGAGGACGTGGACTACCTCGAGGCCCCGCTGATGGTCCCCAAGGACGAGCTCCTCCCGCCGACGCCCGCGGCGGACGAGGAGGAGGACGCGCGCGCGCTGGTTCTGCTAGTTCAGGTCACCGCGTTCGCCTGCGGCGGGTTTGTCGTCGGGTTCCGGTTCAGCCACGCGGTGGCCGACGGCCCCGGCGCGGCGCAGTTCATGACCGCGGTCGGGGAGCTGGCGCGCGGGGAGAGCAAGACCGTGTCGGTGGAGCCGCAGTGGGGCCGCGACGCGGTCCCGGACCCGGCCGGCGCGGTGGTGGGCGCGCTGCCGACCCCGGACGACGGCGCCGCGCGGCGGCTCGAGTACCTCGCGATCGACATCTCCGCGGACT
>BCLH01002207.1:0-22985 GCA_001602315.1 Zoysia pacifica
GCTGTAGCTAGCACAGCGGCGCCGGACAGGCATCATGGTACCCGCCGACATGCCCGACGTGACGGGTCATGAACGCGCCTGGACGGAACGAAGTAATGTCAACAACGACGGGTGGGTCCACCTGTCGGCGAGACGGCAGAATTTCGTAGGACCCATTGCATGTAACCTCGGGGCTCCCCCTATATAAAGGGAAGCCCGGAGAGCGATAGAGAAAGAAGAACACACAGACAACAGACCCCGATTTTCCTACACCCAGGGTTCTCCCGCGAAGAGAGGCCCCCGTCTTGTAACATTATCCTCGAGATAATCCGCCCCCTGGACGTAGGGTATTACACCACCCGGGTGGCCCGAACCAGGTTAAAAATCCCCCTGAGTCTATCTTAGATTTGGTCATATCGAATCCGAAGGCACACCATCCTTCACGACCGTATATTTACTGTGCCGGTGGTCAGAACACCGACAGAATTCAACTTGGATTTTTCTGTCATTCATAAAAGAAAGTAATTACCTTATGAATAGTCACAATTTCTCTCATGATGTGATTCTTTCACCTCCAATACAAATGTCCCTCCTTATTAGCACCTTTTTATTCCATCCAACAGTGTTCATTATTTATGTTGCTAATGTTCGGTGTTACTCCTAAATTGATACGCAAACAGTTCATTGCCATTACTGCTATATTCTGCTTTATATTTTAGTTTTTCATGTTACTCTACTAACGAACATCGGTTGTGTTCACATAAATATTTACTTTTTGCCAAGTGTATTGCATACTTAGTTATCCTACTCTAGAAAAAGATTGCTGAAATATGCGAAATCACTTCCTTCCTATGTTATTATATAAAACATGTTCTTTCTGCATATCAAGCAAGTAGGTTACTCTGCAAAGCACAAGTGCTGCTAGCCTAGCTAGCAATGGTTGCTCGAAAACAAATGCAGCAATAAAGCCTAAACAGTTAATGCTACTAGAGATATGTCACTTAAAAACTTGCTTGTTATTGAGGGGCCTAGTGTAATGAAGGTAAGCATCGCTACTAATATGATTTAAGGAAAAAAAATTAAAAGTTGCTTAGACCAACTCTTTTTCTTTGGTTATGTCTTAGAAGCTCAAGGCCTCAGACGTCCAAAAAGTGTTGGCAGTCCTTTTGATACTAGTATTTCTTTATTTATTTTCCTTTTTGGAAGAGAATATGGGTCCTACATGTTATACATTTTTATTCTTTGAATAAAGGAGAATAAAACATATAATTTAATCATAGAACATAGGACATTTCACTCTGTACATCAGGGTTGTAAATTTATTTATTCATTTTCGTTGCCACATGATATAGCAAGATAAAGTTTCAAATCGGAATGACACAAACGTAATAGTAGTGAACATATTGGACTCTGTATGGTGTAGCTCCGGCCTCTCTGAAGATTGTGGATTTTGTACGCAATGGAGAATGGTAGATTTATTCTTCATGGAATTATGGCTTGAGATCAAATTAATAAAATCGGTGAAAACTATTCGCTCAGTTTTGTCTATAGTTGAAACTGTCACTGTCAAAAAAATAATAAATTATTCGATTTCTCTAGTTACCCTCCTAAATTTTCTACATTATTGAAAACCGATGGATTCACTATTTTTAAGACACCGTTTGAATCCACAAAGATTTTACAATCTCGAAAGATCTTTTCTCCGCTAGATTTTGGATTCTCGCTTTGAGATTTCTCTGACACGAATCTCACCAAAATCCCATCTGTTTGGAGCTATGCTAGATTTTTTATCTGATTTTAAAAATCTAAGTTGATTCAAACTGGACTTAAAACGTTGCATGAGATAAAATTTGGGAGCTCTTCATGTCCGGCAACCCGGCCTCGGGTCGTGGGAAGCGTGCCGGCTTCATCAGCGCCGAAGGCGGCATCACCGCAGCAGCAGCAGCCATTCCCACGGCTTTAAATACACACCAACGACGTTCCTCTCCACCTCTGCCGCCCCACTTCCTTCACACCAAAAAAGGTAAGCTCAAAAAAATATCTCCCTGCGCCCATGGAATAAATGGAAATTTCGAGTTTTTTTTTCTTGCTCTCCCTCGACATCCCGCCGACTTCAATCGGTTCGTATCGGCCGCAAGCGCCGCGAGCGTTCGTCGGCGTTTTTCTTGGGATTCCGTTTGGGACGGGTGCGAATTTGGTGTCTTCGGGGGGGCACTTCCTGGAGGTGCATTGCGAGTTCTTGCCGTGCTGGGTTCGTTTCTCCTTCTGCTCTGGCTTTGGTGCGGGTTTGCTGCGCGGTTTGGTTGGAGTAAGGTCGGGGACTGTGCGATTGAGGGGTAGGGTTTAAGCGATCTGATCAGGATTTGCTCCCCCCCGGATTCTTGAGGTGCACTCCCTGCGCGCGCCACGAGGTCAGATCTTCCGCGAAGGAGGCATCTTTTGCGCTTGTACGGTTGCTTGTTCTTTGTTCTTCGGAATGCTCAAAAGTTTTTACCTTGCCCCGGAGCAAGCAAGTGGCGATTGTTAAGATTACCGTGGCGAGGGAATTCAGGGTTTTACTTGTCCTGTTGTGCCCAGTTGTTGGATTCTTAGGGTTTATAGGCTGCACTGCACTGTTGTTGAGAAATTACTGTGATTTATTGTCGCCATTATGCTCCCAAGTAACGAAATGTCGTTTTTTGCAACTCCAGTTCAAGGACTGGTGCATTGTTTTCCAAATTGTTAACCTCCCAGTTGTTGTTTCTACGGGGCTGCAGAGGTGCGCTTTTCCCAGTTCGGAGCAGAGCGCAGCCACCTTGTGCCCTGCTCCTCTCCCCGGCCGGTCCCTCTGTCCGAAAGGGCTCCACCTTACTTGAGATCCGTCCATCCATCTTGGCTGGAGGATTGGTTTAGCTCTTTCTGTTGGTAAGTATTAATCGTAGCTTGCTTGGATAGGATTCCGTCCCTTTGAGTAGGGCGGCACCAAATGTGTCGCTTTATCTCAATGCCATCTAGTTAGTTGTGGATTTTGTGCTGCAGATATGCATTGCCTTGCTTCATGCAAATATTGACACCATAGGACTTCAGAGGTAGTTCCTGATTTAGGCTCGGAAGCTCTTTTTTTTTTGTAAAAAAAATACCTTCATGCCATGTCTAAACCTGTGGATGCACCATTGTTCAAACTCTATGGACGTTTTTTGATTCTGCCTGCTTTTTGCCAAAACCATTCACGCGATTTCTATTCTGATTTTTTCCTTCTCCCCGATGTTGAATGCATTGCTCACGTATAGTCTGGTGCGGATTTGTCGCCAATGAACTGGTACATCTTTTAATATGATATAAAGGGGACTGAGCTGTGCCATCCAATTTGTTTTTTGTTTCCTGGTGAGGTTTTTGTGGCTTTCTGTTCATGCTTAGCTGGAAGCGTTGCTTGGCGAAAACTTTTGCCACTTTCTGTTCATGCTTAGCTGAAAGCGTTAGCTATTTTTCTGCGATAGTGACGACTCTCCTTTGGGCTGACTGGGGCAATGTAGCTTTCTCGGATGCTTTTCTTTCTGCTTGTTCATGCTTCCCGCGTTCTTCATCACATGGTTTATGCCTTCATTGCCTGCTATTTCTCAAATGAGCAGGAGGAAAGAAGGGATGCTGGATTGGCCCTGATTACTTTGCAGAACAAAAAAAGAGAGGTCCATTGAATCCACTGAGGCTTGTTCATCATGTCTCGATCACCCCACCTTCCTCCCCGCTGCCCTCCTCTGGGTCCTCAACTCAGTCGAAGAGATGATAGCTTGTTCACTCAAAGCTGCAGGTTTCCATCTGAAGATCCATTCTTTAATGAGCCACCATGTTGGTTCGACGATCTCCTTGCAGATTCTGGGAAAAGTTCCAATCTTACTCCTCTCAGAAGGGCATGTAGTGATTCTGATGCTATCTTGGATGCCCTGTCAACATTCCAGAGCCCAATTCATCCAATTGAGGAAGGGGATCTATTCTCAGGTGCTGAAGAGGACTCGCCAGATACTGTCAAAGATGGGGAAAATGGTTCTGTGGTTGAGGCCAGCTGTATTTACGGCCCAAATTCACCGAGGCAGAAGAGTAGCCTTACTACTTTGGAGAGTTCCATGGTAAATGCTGTCCTCGAGAATATCCCTAGCAACCCCTTGCAGTACCTGACCATTGACGCCTCAAGTGGTGTGAATGGTAGCATGGCCAGTGGAAATGCAGATGCAAGCAATGCTTTCAGCCATCCTGATCAAGAGAAGTCATTTAAAAGGTATGCTATAGTGCTCACTGTATGAAATATGTACTGTATTCTCTTCAAACATTCTCTTATTTCAAGATCTTTAAAACCATTTTTTTTTTTGACTAATGAGTATACACAAAATTGGAAATTTTGAACCCACAGTGAAGAAAAGTAAGTGCAATAATGATAGTTACAATCTTTCACATTTATGTTTTTTATGGTTATAAAGGACAAAATTAACTGTTAATATTTCTCATTATGTGATTGTGATATTTTTTTTAGCTCTATCACTATGATTCAATGCCATATGTTGTCATCAAAAGTGCTTCAATTTACCTGAAGCTTTGTAAGTGCTAATTAGCTAGTAGCAAAGTATCAAAAGTATAAGCTCAAGAATAATTTTCCACTATATTTAAAAAAAAAGAATAATTTTCCACTGTTCTAACAGAAATGAAAGTCAGAATGATTGCCTGATACTGCTCTGCTTGTAGGATAAAAATAAAATTCAGGTTCTTCTCTTTAACAGAAAAATTAATCGTTGATAAATATTTGATTCTTTCAGCAGCAGTAATAGATGTAACATACAAGTAAATTTTAATAGTTTGTTGAAATATTCAGGTGGTCAAAATTTTTAGTCTGTTCCTTTTTTTTTAGTTCTATTTTCTTTTAGAGGAGGTGTTACCCCTCCAATCTCTATCATTAGAAATGACAGTGAATTACAAGTCTTGTGTGAAAGGAACAGTTGCCTGTTTGTTCAGCAAATACGCTGCCCTGCTCTGATTTTTCAAGTTCTCGATGTGAGTCAGAATTGTTCTTTTTCTTGGGTGTATAACTATAAACAACATGGTCATCTTACATATAAAATGATGAGTCCCCAGCACCTGTACCACAAAAAGTGATTCTGTGTGTACTGGAAACTTGATCTACAGCATTCGAGGCTTGAAAATAGTAAAATGTTAATCCAAGTACCGGTACCATTCAGTACCAGGTAGCGTGTTAATGTGTCGACCTCTTGTTGAGCACACATTCAAGCATTTGAAAACAGTACTTAAAATTTTGTGGAATACACATGTTTTTGCAGGCTTGTTTTATGCTAATTTGTGCTGTTCTTTTGATGGCCTCTGGTTGTTTTCCAACGTATTGCAAGCATTCCAATGTGCCATCAGGGTCATTGGAATGTTTTCCATTTCATGACCACTGGTGGTTGATAGTAGAAAGTATATAAGAAAAGGGCAGTGCAGTGCACATAGCTCCTGCCTGCACGTGTTCCAGGGAAATCTCTGAGCACTTTGGGTCTTTCATACGGAGCCTTTCCCTGCATTTCCTGTAAGAGGCAGCTTCCAGGACTTGAACCTGGGACCTCATGGTCACAAGGCAACAGCTTTACCGCTTTACCGTAATAGTGTGATGAGAAATGACTATTGTTTTTTACACTGGTGTTACTTAATGCTTGTTTCTGAAATTTATCCAGTTCTTTTCGTGTAAACTAGTTTATGCTATGAATGTGAAAATTTTTATCCGACAAACTAAAAAAAGAAAAGAAGTACTATATTTATTCACCTTGAACTGTATGTGGATCCCTGTTCAGGAAATTAATATTTTTGTAGGCGTTCAGGGCAGAGATCTAGAGTCAGGAAACTTCAATACATTGCTGAACTTGAAAGCACTGTTGATTCACTTCAGGTAATTTTTATGTTATATTTTATTTCTATGTCGATGATTTATTAATTGCACTGGTACTTAGTTTATGTGAATAACTTCATTTATTCTCTTCAGAACATGGGAGCTGACTTGGCTGTAAGGGTGGCATCTCTTTTCCAGCTTCGTAATGCTTTATCATTGGAAAACGAACAACTGAGGTTTCAGATTTGTACTCTTCAGCATGCAAAGCTTATCAAGGAGGGTATGCCTGAGAAATTCTGCTTGCTCTTTATTTATAACTAGCATGTTTTCAAGTATGTATCCTTGTTAGCGTCAACTATTGTCAGAATTGTAGTTAGCATACAACTGAAATGAAATGACCTATGAGAAGAATTATATGCGCTCGCACTGAAGATCATGAATAGAAACAGTGCATCTTCTGAACTATAATAAATGGAGCTGAAAAGTTTTTGTGATGTTATTTACTGGGTTTACTGAATCTGCATGCTTCTCCTATTGCCCAAATTATGGTGAAATTTGTGATGCACGTTACTCAAATGATGTTAGATAGAAGTGTAGATTAGCCACTCGCTGTCTTCTTGCCGGGGCAGGAAAAGCTAAGTTCACATAAGCCAGGAGTCAAGGCATTTTGTTTTTATCTACCAATAAAGTATTTTTCTCGATGTTGGTATGGATGTACCTCCATTTGATGATAGTTCTGTAAGAGCTTAATCATTGTTTCAATTACAAAATGTCTGTACTTTAGTGTTATATTTCGCCTAATCATATGGTTTGTGTGAGTGAGGGTTCTACTAGTGACCTTTTAAAAACTGCTACTCCCTATAGGCTTGATTTTGATGATGCAACCTTGTGAACCCCAACACTTTTGTTAGATGAAACAGAATCCAAACAAAAAATGGCAAGTAGTCTCTATCGAACATTGTACTCACTTTGCAGAGCCAGTGTGCTGCGTAAAGGATAGTAGGATAGTAGTGTTTACCCAAACCTTATACAATACACTGGAATTATGCCCTGATTTTATTATTCAGTATTCCTTGCTAGTCCTTGTCAATGAATATGAGTGTGATTATGTGGTGTATTTGGCCTTCTGGGGTTTACCTGAATTAGTGTTTTGATATGAATTCTGCAGGTCAAACGCAGGCCCTAAAGAATGAAGCTGAGAGGTTGAAGCGGATGTCTGGCCGTCACCGCAGGAGCAGAAGCGTCACTTTGTGTTACAACCCAAGCCCTTCCGGAGCAGACTTATCGGCAGTCAATTGGCAGATGCTTGACATGGCAAAGCTCAGCTTGAATGGCAGTCCAGCTCCCCCGAGAGGTGGCTACGGTCTGTGACCACAGCCAGCCCTAATCCCTCTCAGAAATCTCGGCGTTACCCTAGAAAACATTCGACTAACCTTACCAAACATAGTTTCAGGTGGTCTACCTTTGACCAGGAGAGGAGGGAGTATCAGTCGTTGACCGGGGAAATATACAGAGGTTATCAGCTTAGTTTCTCTCTTTAACAGTGCTGTTGTGACTCCCAGTTTTAAAACCGTATGAGATGAACCAAAAAGCTTCGCTTCGGTTGACATTTAGCAGTTCCAACCTGCTCTTCTGATGCTCATGTGCCTGCAGCATTTCGATGCTTGATCTGCTGATTTGGGCACTGCGCTAAGTTCACCTTTTTTTTTTGGGTGGGGGGGGGGGGGGGGGGGGGGGGGCAGCACCACCAGACACACTTGCGGAAATATATTTGGGGGCCGCCTGCTCTCGGCGTTTTTCCGGGCTCGCCGCGACGTCGGAACCGCCAGCTTGCGAAGCGAATGGATGGATGAAGGGAGGCGTGCTTGTTATGCCCTACCAACCTTCACCACTGTACTTGCCCCCGGGCAATGCCATGGGAAGGACGACAAACACTTAACGCACCATCAGCATCCAGACGCCATGATCAAAAAGCTCACTTTATTTCAGGCTTCGAGTAAACTGAACTTGAAGATCATGCAGTTCCTCTCGCCGCACTCATGCACGGTCACAAGAATCCCGGCAGAGCAATGGCCAACTGTGGTAAGTGCCTACAGAATTAGGCGATGGAGGAATCTTCTTCGGTTGGGACGTTGCTGTCGCCCTCCTCTGCCCCGCTCCTCAACCCTTCACGGCAACTAACCAAACCCTTTTGACGCATGTATTGTTGTACCTACCACGCATGGCGTTTTAAAAGCCATTACGCTTTCGCACGCTCCCACTCACTCAAAGTCTCGCTCGCTCGCTCCAACGGAAGGAAGGAAGACAGCTCACAGTTCAGCTCAGCCACACCCACGCCGCACCGACGCAGAGAGCAGAGCAACCATGAGCAAGGAGGAGGGGAAGCACCACCACCACGAGCACCGGCTGCGCCGCTGCTGCGGGTGCCTGGCGTCGTGCCTGCTGGCCCTGATCCTCATCCTCGCCTTCATCACGCTGGTCGTGTACCTCGCGCTTCGCCCGTCCAAGCCGTCGTTCTACCTGCAGGACCTGCAGCTGCGGCGGCCGATCGCGCTGGGCGACCCGTCGCTGACGGCGTCGGCGCAGGTCACGCTGGCCTCGCGCAACCCCAACGACCACGTGGGGGTACTCTACCGGCGGCTCGACGTGTTCGTGACGTACCGCGACGAGCCCGTCACCGTGCCCGTCGCGCTCCCGCCGCTGTACCAGGGCCACCGCGACGTCTCCGTCTGGTCGCCCGTGCTGGCGGCCGAGTCCGTGCCCGTCGCCGGGTACGTCGCCGATTTGCTGAAGCAGGACGTGGCGGCAGGGTTCGTCCCGCTGACTGTCAAGGTGGACGGCCGCGTCAAGTGGAAGGTCGGGAGCTGGGTGTCCGGCAGCTACCACCTCTTCGTCAGCTGCCCCGCCGTGCTCACCGCCGCGTACCCCGGCGACGTCGGCACGCTCAAGTTCGCGCAGCCGACCGCGTGCAGCGTCGAGGTCTGAAACGACTCTGATCAGTGGCGACTGGCGAGATGTGGTAGTGTTTTGTGTTAATTAATTAAGCTGTTGGTTTTGTTCTAGCTTGTCAATTGTATGTTTTACATACTGAAAATTTCTCGATAATAAAGTTATTTTTCTATGCATGTTGGCTACTGAAATACTGCTAACAAAGTTCCATGAAAAGAGAGAAAGCGAGCTGGCGGCGAGAGCAACCACCAAACTGCTGGTAGCTCCATGTGCCACTGTTGCGCGCGGGCGCGCCATATCCGTGGTTGAACGAAAGTGGCATTAGGTAGCCACTAGCCAGTGATCCTACATGCACGGCGCTCGCGAGACAGTGACAGCTCGCCGGCCACTGATCGAACCATCATCATTCAGCAGCGGCGCCTAGCAGCTCGATCGTTAATTGCGCAGCGAAAATTAGATGCGAGTGGAACTGAATCATTGTGACACGACTGCGTGAACTGATCAAATTAGCTGGAAGGGCTTATTAATATACTGTGACCAGATATAGGAAAAAAAATATTGTTAATAAGGCCCGTATATATGGTCGGTCCATTTCAATAATTAATCGGTAGTATAAACCAACAACTATTCTCTCTGACGCCACCGACAGAAATAAGATGATGCTGTGCGCGCTGCATCAAGCAAGCAAACGGGCCGCAACACTGTTGGATCTTGAAAGGAAATCGATTTTGTTTTCGCGGGCTCGCTCTTCCGAAATGGAACGTACACTTTGGATGAGCCCATGGGCTGTGATGGTTCTCTCTCTTTCCACACGGATCCAGATAGCCGAACCGTACCGATAGGCTTGGGACGTTGGCGGGCCTGGTTTTGAATCATTTGATTATGGAGACGCCATCGTGATGCGAAAGTTGAGTAGCAGCATTATTTTTATTGCAAACGCGGCTGTTAGAACAACGTTTGGAAACTGTTGTAACAGATTTAAATTCGAGACTTCGAAATTTTGTACCAAACTCGATCAAATTCAAGTAGCCATGCAATGGCGGATTTCCTCCCCTCCCATGGACTGAGTGAGATGAACCATCTGTCCGGTCTTAGGATCTGAAATCACCTCCTGTGCCGTCAGCTGAAAGAATTGCGATCACAGTCGCTTCACAATTATCAAGTCCCATATGATGGTACACAAGTAAAGTTTGCATTAAAAACATGGCATACACGTAGATGCTATCAGTTACTTGTAACAAATAACGAGAACATAACAATGATCATCGATCGTACGTAAACATGGCTTCCAAGGTTACCGATAGTATTGATGATGAACTATATGGCTATCGCATCATTTTCCTTGTAAAGACGCCCACTTCTTGAAATAAAGCTGAGCACAGCGGCAAGTCGAGGGATTCAGCAAACCTTTCACAAAAGAATGAAACCACCGCTTTTTCTTTGGTCCCCTCGATCTCAAGGTTCGCCTCGGGATTGCCACACTCTTTTTTATCATGCATGCATAAAGCACTACGTGCTCGATCATTTGCTCTCTCTCTCTCTCTAATTAAAAACGCATGCATCATCCACCCCACATGAAACAAAAAGCTCACACGCAAAACATTCCCTCGCCTGTTCTCGGTTCTCATCCCAAGATCGAAAAAACAAAAGGGTAGCTACTCCTGCACCTCTACTATTGCATGCACCGTTGTTGCTGTTGTTACCATCTCTTTCTCGTTGATCTTTTTGACCGGTCCAAGACACCAAATTAACCGCGTGATCCTTTTGTTTCTTTTCACCTTTAATTATGCCAGCAAAATAGGAGTAATACTGGTAGCACACACTGGACAGTGGAGCAAGAGAGAAAGGGAACTGATGAAAGACAGAAAGGAGTTGAGAGCACATGTAAGAAGGATAATATGAGGTACCTGGTTGCCGTCTAACTCATCCTCTGCTACTATATATGCATATACATATACTTACACATTTGTATATATGTATACATATACATATGCTCATGAGTTTTCACTCAAACGAAAAGGAGATGGGAGTCACAGAAAACTATTCCTTTGACGCTCATGAAGACATGGCGATTAATTAACGGCTCGATTCGAAAGATCGATCTATCTCCATCAACCACTTGAGCCAAGCATGATGTATTCAGTCTTAGTAGAATAGCTAGATACCTAGCTCGTTTGCCATGATCGGTAGTGCAGTATGTAGCTAGCGAGAGATCCAAGAACTACTGCATGCAGCTCTCTAGCTCTACATCAAATATGCTCATCTCTTCTCTCTCTGCAGCTTTCATATAGGAGCAGTACTCAGTTAGCAAGCATAAAAAGAGGTGCCGATCGAAAGAAGAAAGCGAAAGAGAGGAGAGACGACGCCCCCTTTCATCTCAAAAGTCTCGAGCAAAAGCCCCCTGCGACGTGGAAACTTTGTCTCTCCATGCAGGGCGACGCCTCCATCTTTATCGGCGATTCAGATTAAGTACTAGCTTTCGTTCAAACAAATCCACTGACGAACGTATGGCGGCGGGATGAGTCGTCGATAGACTGTATTTTTTTACTCCAGTTTGCATCGTAACGGAAAGAATGCAATAACTTCATATCATGCATGTATAACAATATATGCTACACAATATATAGCTGCATATTCCATTTCTTAAAAAAAAAGAGAATATATATCAGCATGCAGACTGATCACTGCGTTCGCCATAACGAACTGGAATGTCTTTCCTATGATTATCCAATTCAAGCATCCAGCAGCAGCATAGATGACGAAGTGATGAATAGTCGATCTCGAGGTGCTAAAAAGCATGCATGTCTGCATGCACAATGTGCACTTTAAATAAGAAAGCACAAAAGGCCCCAGCAGCAAGAAGCTGGGCACGAGTACGTACTTCAGATTGAGAGAGAGAAGCAAAATTCATCGACCCATCTCACAAAAAGACGTCGAATCCCGAGAGAAATGATCGAGCAAGCTGGGGGCAGCCGATCAAAGTTAGATTCGATCGAGGGTTGTCTCTCATGATGATCGCAGATTATTGCAGCGAGATGGTGCAATAGAGTTTCAACTTTCAAGGCTAAGCTAGTAGCGTCGATATACTTTGGCATGCATATGCATGATGAAAACAAGTACTCCTCCTGTTTCTTTTTAGCTTTGGACACATTAATTAAATGAAAATGAAAAATGTGTGATGCAATGAAAATAAAAATGACAAACAATAAACTTTTTGAACGGAGTTAGTATGTTCCAAGTTAACCGAATCGGTCAAGCTCCCTATATCTTAGTTAGCCAGCTAATGGTAGGACGCAAGTGCTCAAACAAAGCTACTCAACCCTTGTTATTTATATCCATTCAAATTGTGCTCGGGCCAGCATTAGGCGAAATTATATACATTACTTTCTCGCTAGTAGAGAAATGAAAAAAAAAAACAAATACTCCATTCGTTTTTAAATTGATGTCGCCATTACTTTGACCATCAATTTTGACCGTTCATCTTATTCAAAAAATTTGCTCGAATATGTAAAATTTTAAGTTTTGATTCAAATAACTCTAATGATAAATTAAATTATATCAAAATATATGAAATTTACTAATTTATTTTGAATAACACGAATGGTCAAAGTTGAATTTAAAAATTAACGGCGACATCAATTAAAGAACAGAGTGAGTATATCAATTATATACATACCTTTCTGGTACATTACTAGTAGGGAGTAGCCCGGTATCGCCAGTTTTGGTCATGCATGCGCTGCCTTCTTTCAGTTGGTAAAATAACCAAAGCACATCGTCTGGAAAATACAATTCCGTTAAAGGCGAGGTCAATTCAACGGACAAATTAGACCTTTATAGCTGCTTTAACTTCTTTGTGAAAACATTCAATTTCCCCAAAAACGAAGGTGAATGATGGATGTTCTTTTCTTTCCAGAGGATCCTAAAGCATGAAACTTTAAAGTCCAAGAGGGTTAGATGCATACTTATATCTCAAGTTTTGCTTTGATTTCATGTCTCTTTGTTAAGCTTTTCACACACACACACAACCACTACTTTCCAAAGACAAGAATGTTGGGCCTTGTGAAAACCTAAATCAAAGGCAGGGAGAGAATTGGAAAAGGAAAAAGAAATAAAAAGCGGAAAGGGGCAGGGATCCTTTTGTAATTTTACATTCGATTGGCATCAAAAGTTGTGTCCTTTTGCTGCATTTCTCTCAAGGAAACTAGTAAGTGTGACGCACACGTTTCAATTGATCTTATATTCAGAAAAAAAATTAATGGTTTGGGACTCTTATTGTGAGTGCTTTGACAATTTGACATTCTGTGTAAATGATATATGGGACCGACAAAGTAGATGGTATTTGGGCCAAATATCAAATTGTCGAATCCCAATGAACCGAGGCCCTAATATACCAATGCCTCATCCGAGTCATATATACATTATTAGAGCATTAGTGAATTGCTCAACTTTTTCTATCAGCTTAAGTTTTTAGGATCAATTGGTTGGTATATGCAACTCAATATAGTATCAGAGTCAGATGTGTCAAGTTTGAATCTTGACGGGCGCAATTGATCAAAATAAATTATAGCCTACTTCTAATCTACGTTTGTGCTCACGAGAGCTGCACGTGAGAGGGAGTGTTAAAGTATTAGTGAATTGCTCACTTTTTCTTATCAGGTTAAGTTTTTAGTGTCAACTAGTTGGTGCATATAACTTAATATGCAGGACTAATCTTGTTGTTCCATCTGATGTGATGCGCCCCATAAGCTATTAGCAAGATCTTCTCACCATAGAAAAACAGAAGCCACAAGATACTTCAACACAACACGCAAAACAGAAAAACAATTGAAGCTTGATCTTATCTGATTACATCGTCAGGTAATTCCTCCTCTTGTGATGACGCTTCCCTAGTCCCCTTGGTCGATTCCCAAAGGGAAATCTAAAGCAATCTGATAATGATGAGCTCCATCGCCATGGCGTTGTCCGATGACCACCCAAGCATCGCTCTTCGCCTACCACAGCGACTCGGCCCCGCCGGCCGCCGCAAGATTGCTCTTTTGCCTTCTAAAGTGACTACCACTTTGCACAAGCTCTAAGTTTTGAATCCTTGTGTGGTTGCATTGCAGTTGAACTGTCAGCGTATCCTGCTGAAAAACAAGACAAAACTACCAGTATACTTTTGGCATTCATTATCTAAATCCATATCAACAGCGCGTTATTATTAATCATCTTCATCTACCTGCCATGGCTTTGGATGGAACTTTATGTGTGCACTTCAGTGTGTCAAGAAAGGGCTGGTGTGTCCGTTAGTACTTAGCAGTTAGCACCCCAACCTTATTAAATAAAGTTGGTCAGTGATATTGTCCTACAATATCTGCTCCAAAGCAACCGTTTAAGCTATATCTATCATCTATTGAGTTCAGTAGTACAAATAGATTTGAAGCCCACATTTATATCAAATCACTTTGTTGCTTGATAGCCCACTCCATTCTTCCCGCAGGAAGATCATCTTCCAGAACAAAAGGAAGAAAAAAAACTTACATGCATTTTACAAAGAAGAACAAAAGGGCGAAATAACAGCCAAACATTTTAAGCATTTCACGTTAATGGTTGATTGATCTCTAACTAGTCGCCCGTTTCACCGAGCCGTCTGAAGAAGAATGCCCGGTCCACAGCGTTGAGAATCCCGGCATCTGTGAAGCAGCTGTCGTCTGCGTCATTGTTCTCCACGCTTATGTTCAGATCAAAGGATGAAGACGCCGGGGCCGACGTTGCAGGGGTGATGGCTTCCTTGTGATGTTGATCTTCTGTGTCCTCGTTCTCCTCGCTCTCCAGCTTCGCCTTCTTGGTCATCGGTGGTGGCGAAGAGGCTCTCGACCTCGCGTCGAAGCTCTCACAGCTAAGGATAACAATGGCGTCTCCGAGAGCGGACTCGTCGCCGTCATGGTTTCGAACCAGCCCGCTCTCGATGGCCTCCCGGATGCCGAGCTGGCACCACCGGTCCGCCTGCTCGACGTCCTCCACCACGATGACACGGTGCGGGTTGTCTCGCACGGTCTCGTAGAGCCTGTCGAGGCAGCTCGCCGGTCTCGGCCGCTTGTGCCCTGGCTGCCGCTGCTCAGTAGAATCTGAAAGCGCCGGCGACGGCTTGGCGGCGCTGATGGACACGAATTGCTTGCGCGAGCAGAAGATAAGGCGGGCCAGCTCCTTGGCCACCCTCGCCTTGCCCTCGGTATCGCCTCCGAGGAAGAACAGCCACGTGTCTTCCTTCGCGCTAGCCGGCCTCGACGCGTCACCTTCGCCCCTCCGCCTCACCATGCCCGAGCGGCACCGGAGCACGGTGCTCGCGATCTCGGGCACCATTTCCGCCTGCCACGCCACCTCCTTCTCCAGCGCGGAGCAGAGGGCCTTGAGGTTCTCCGCATTAAGCTCCTTGAACCGGGAGCGGTACTGCAGTGACTGCACGTCCTCCGCCGAACCACTAGAAGCGCTTGAGTCGTGGGACTTGACCTTTATAGCTCTTACAGTTTTGACGTCCTCGTCGTCGATGACGTGGGTCTGCCCGCCTGAGTTAGCCTTCCAGACCTGGTGTTTGGCGTCGTGGACGTCGGCGAGAAACCATGGTTGGTGCAGGTGGTGGCAGTTCTTCTTCTCATACGAAGAGACTGAGCCGGACGGGGACACCACCGTGGACAAGTTCAGAGTCGTCCGTTGAGACGACGAGCCACCGTACGTTGAGATCCATTTCTTGCTGTGGGGAAGTTCCTGCGTCAATTAAAATGCAACATAATAAGTCATTAAGTATCGTATAACCAAATGTTTGTATATATAAATTTTATGCTGGTTAATAGTACAATAAAATGTACTAATCGGTATGTTTACCTGATCACGGCAATGCTGAAGCCAATGAGGAAAGTCTGATCGTGGCAAAGGCTTCACCGATTCGTACTTCGTTGCCGAGCACTCTCCGCAGAATGGGGAGATGGCCGTCAGCTGGCCGGAGCTACCGGCTTCCAGAAGCGACAGACAACGTGACGATCCGTTCCTGCTTCTGTCGTCGCACTTTGCCCTAATCGAGTGGTGATTTACTACCATTGCGCTGCCAAGACAGTTAATGAGGTACTAGAACGTTATGCTAAACTGACTTCTCATATGTCAATGCATAATCGGGTAGGGTGATGCATGATTAATTACCTGTCGTCGGAGCAGTTGAGACTCAAGGAGAGGCTGCCGGTGGGGACGGCGAGCGTCTGGAGCTCCCACAGCATCTCCAGCGACGGGCGCCCGGCTCGGCACCTCATGTAGCTCTGGTACGTCCCGTGGCCGACGAGCCAGACGCCGTCGCCGTAGCGGCACGCCATGGCGCGCACCTCCGCGACGGCGTGATCCACGGCGCTGTAGTAGCAGCAGCTCGATGGCCACCTCCCCCTCCCCGCCTCGGCGCGCGCGGCCGAGAACTCGGCCACCCACGCGAGGTCCTCCACGAATATCACCACGCCGCCGGCCGCTTTCACCGCGCACCGGAGCTCCGCGAGCCGCCGCTCGGCGTCGTCCCTCGGAATGTCGCGGAACTGGGCCACTCTGAGGCTGAGCACCTGCACGCCGCGCAGGGCCTCGCCGCGGCTGATCCTCTCGACCGCCGCGCGCGTCGCGGCCTCAGCCGTGGCCGTGCACTCGGCGACGACCATGAACCGCCTCTTGCTCCGGCTGTCCATGCAGTCCAGGATGGCCTGGACGTCCTCGTCCCGCACTTGGTCAAGCGGCAGTCCTAGCTTGCTAGGCTTGGTTTCTTCAGCTGGAGTTGCTGCACTAGGGCTAGGGCTCTGAAGCGCTGCCACAGCGGCGGCGGCCGAGGAGGTTCGAGCAGGAGGGCTGTTTCCTTCGACGGAGGAGACGGCCTGCTCGACGTTAGCCTTGACCTGTGTGCTGGAGAATCCGGCCTCGCGCATGACGCGGCTGACGCTGGGGTCGTCGAGGATGGAGATAACGAGCTGCTCGAGCTCGATCTTGACGGCGAGCACCGCCGACTGCTGCGCGTCGCCGGACCCGCGGCGCTGGTGCGCCTGCGCGCGCTTGAATGCGGCGACGAGCGCGTTGGACAGGGACGGCGGGTAGTAGACGTGGCCGTGACCCAGGAGCGGCGACGCGGAGGTGGGCAGGCGGTTGAGCGCGACGTTGAAGCAGAGCTCCAGAGCCTTGCACTGCAGCGGGTGCGAGTGCGACCGGAGGCACGCGGCGCGCAGGAGCCCCGACGACGCGCCGGACCCCTGCTGCTGCTGCAGCATGGCGCTCGCCACGTGCAGAGGCGTCACCTGCGGGTTGCCGCGCCTCCTCGCCAGGCTCACCGCCTGCTTCACCACTGCCGCGGCTTCCGGCGTCAGCGCCTGCTGCCCGGTGCATCCCCCCGCTCTCATCCTTCTCCTCTAGCCTGTCCGCGACGATCAAACAAACGTTGCAAGACCACTAGTAGCTGTGAGTGTGATTATCTTGTGTGTTGTTTATCTTCCGTGATGAAGCGCAAGAGAGAAGAACTCAGTGAGATAGAGAGGGGGTGCATGAGCAGATGGTAGATGTGAGGTGTCATTGGCAGTGGGGTGCCTGGGCTACTGCTTTATAAGCGAGGAGCCTCGGCATAGTTTGCAGTGTACAGTAAGAGCAAGGGTGAACACTGAGTACGGGAGATGAAGTCTAGATGTTTTTTTAAGTGCTTGAGTTTGTGCCTTTCTTGCAGAGGACTCAACAGTTTTTATTTCTATACTATGTAGAGAAGAGTTTATTTTTCCTTTGGTCCAAAGTGGATTTTGTGGTGTGGAAAAGTTGGGGTAGCCATGTGCTGACAAAGCCGATTCACAAAGCCACGCCAGCTTTCCCTCCACCTCTCTCCTCGCTCTGCGCCTGGCTAGGCTATTCAGTCATTCATCTAGGAGTGCAGTACAAGCTACCCGCACAGTATCTGTAACTAGATTGTTTGTTTGTTTCTTGCGCTTTGGATCAGCTCAGCTGCACATCCTGCAGTTGCACCGCCTCCAAAGAATAGAACTAATGCTGAAACCTGGAAATGCAGACGCATAGAAATGAGCAAGCTGCTGATCGATCGTCCTCAGATTCAGAATCAGTACAGAAAGATTTGAGGTGTCTATAGGCCTTGATCATTGGCGCGATTGAGTTTGTGCAGTCATCATCGGTCTCAGCTTTAATCTGCAGGGGCAACAAGCATTTTCTGCCCAACCTGTCTGGCCGGATAGGCTGCTCATCCTGGGATGGGATGGGATGGGACGGGATGCCTGCGCCACTCGCCAGAGTACATCAGAGCTAGAGATTCAGTTTGTTGCTCGCCTGGAAGAGCATTTTTTTCTTGCTCCAATTTCATTAATCATTTAAGCATACAAAAACACTCGTCGTATAAACGAGTGTTATACATGTAGGCATATCAAAAAAAAATATCGATGAAGCTAATTTCTGCAAATCAACTCCGTCAATGCAAGCGATAGTACTGAATCTCGTAATCCGGTCACCGGTACCATCTTTTTCACTGCATCATCGCAGTGCTAAAGCAGAAGCCTCGACCTTTAATTTGTTTCCCATTCCTTTCAAGTAAAGATGATGATATACATAAAGGATCATACAACAAATTTCAACAGCTAATAAGCTTGAACTTGAGCTAAACTACGAACTGATATGCAGCTATCAGAAGAAGTAAAAATAATCGGACAAAAGTGACATACATATATACTTCTACCACCTAGTACGACGGACACTTTCTGCATGCAACTGTTGTACGTTACGCATCATGCATGCATGCTGCATGCGACGGGCAGGAATCCCGCTCCCCTGCGTGCAGCTGCACCAGCAGGTCCAGCACTAGGCTATATCCAGATGATGATGGCGGTGCAACCTCTGATGCTTTAGGCGCGATCGATCGATGGGGCCGGGGTCGATCGATGTGATCCGTCCGATCTGACCGGTCGACGTTGGCCTCTCATCTTTTTAGACACAGGAGCAAGCGAGCCCTGCAGACTGCAGATCCATGCATCGATCGACGGCTGACACTAGACGATAAGAGATCTGCATTGTGCTGGGACTAAGCCTCGAGACAGTGGATCGGGAAGCGCGTACGGCCGCGATCTTCCCTTCTGGATTGATCAATGCTGTTTGAGGAATAAAGTGTCACTCTGCATATATGAAATTTATCAAAAAAATTTAAATAAAAAAAATTATCAAAATTGAATTTAAAAATCAACGACGACATCGATTAAATAACGGAGGTAGTAGCTGATAAAATCTGGCAGCCCAAAGTTAGGGTGAGTCAAGCCAATCGGTCAATAAGCGAGGGATCCTGTTGTTCTAGGGATGTGAACAGTAATCATCATCAGTGGCGCGGCGATGGGGTTAAAAGCCAAAGGCTGTGTGCATCAAAGTGCGCTTGATGCCTTGATCAAGCGCCATTGACCGGAGTCGTAACCGCACACATTTTATTGCTTGCACAGAAAGTCGTGCTCGCGGCACTACTGTTCTCTTTGCTACAAGGAAGGGAACGGAGCGGGAAAAAGAAGCAGCGGTTGATCACATAATATCATAATACACCGTAGTAGCGAAAAAAAGCCATCCCAATAGAAATTTATTTCTAAGTTTAGTTGATTACGATTTTGATCAATGATTTTAATTAATTTTAATAATATAAATTATATATTATGAAAGTATTTCTTTTAAAAATACAAATGCTAAGTTTTTAAATTTAATTGAATTTATAAAAATCATTGATCAAAACATCAGACAACAAAAGTTAGAAATAAATTTTTATTGTGACAGAGGGAGTACATACCGTGAGCACAGTGATCGATCATGTGTTGCATATAATAGTATTGAGTTGCACGTACCAATCAGTTGACTCTAAAAGCTTAAACTGATAAGAAAAGGTGAATAATTCACTTATATTTCAACACTCTCTCTTACGTGCAGCTCTTGTGAGGTGCAAACGTAGAATAAAAGTGGAGCTACAATTTATTTTAATAAATCGTGCCCGTCAAAATTCGAATTCGAGATCTCTAACTTTGATACCATATGCACTAACTAGTTGACTTTAAAAACTTAAGTTGATGAGAAAAAATAAACAATTCACTTATGCATGCGGTGATCGATCCCACCTTCATTCCTCAAACATAACCCCGGCCCATCATTTCCAGATCGCGAAACACTGCATGCGGTCGATAGATGTTCTTCATAACCTTGATGCTTTTGGATCAGTGGAGAGCGAGTAGTACTGTTTACCTGATGATGGTGATCGATCGGCAAGCTCATCATCTGCCCTTGGCTGCGGACTGATACGGCACTGTACTACGACACGATGTTTCTCTCCGTATGATCCTTTCGGAATTCAGATAAATCTTGAACGGAGTCACGGAAAAAGCTACTAGTACCGCACCAAGGAGGCCTCACCTCAAGAGGAGGACAGCGAGCGGACAAGCCCTGATGATGGCAAAGCGCCGCGGCTGCTCTGCAAAGGCGCAAAAACGCCGGAAAAGGAGAGCTCCCAGGAAAAAAGCTAGTAGTACTCCTACTCCGGGACACAAAAAGACATCCAAAGCAGAACAGTAACAAAGAAAAAGAATGTCGCGGAAAAATGAGGTAGAAGAAGAAGCGAAACAAATACACAAACATTCGAGGAGAAAAAAAAATGTAGGAGTAACAAAGAAAGGAACAAGGGAATCATATGAGCAGCTTGCCAAAGCGACTTGACCTGATCTGACCTGACCTTCACCGAACTCCGATGGAAGCACACACGAACTTGAGACGAACGGGAAACGAAAGCGCGCGTCAGGTCATCCCATTCTGCCTGAACTTCTGAGCAAAGCAACACAAGCTCAAATGTGCTGCGTACTGCTGTCCCATAAAAAATTTATTTCTAAGTACAACTGATTATGTTTTTTTCGTTTTGACTAATAATTTATATAAATTTGATAAACTTTAATAACATAAAATTTATATCTTTAAATTCACAATAAAAATATCTTCATAATATGTAATTTATATGTTCATAAAGTTTATTACATTTTTAAAAATTATTAATTAAAGAGAAGAACAGTAAAACAAGATTTTTTTTTTAACGGAGGGAGTAATATACAACCGGCCCAGGTGTGTCCTCCTATCTGTCACTTGGGATTTGATCCAGTGGTGACGATTGGCTCGTCGTGTTCGATCATGAACAGGACGCAACAGTGCAGCAAGGGCCATGGAGCAAAGGAGAGGCGAAGAAGCATGGATGCATGGATGGAATGGACGGCGGCTGACTGCCGATTTCGTCCGGTTCCTGTTCTCATCCCGTACGGTCATTCTGCTCGCTTTTATGCTTCCTGCCTTTTGCAGCTGTGAGATGTGCTCCCGTGCAGCCGTGCTGTACGTTCTCTTTTTTTTTCGGGGGCGGCGTCTGTTTGATCGAACTACTGCATGGATCGATCAACATTCATGTATGTTCATCAATTTCTGAGCAGCCCCATGGCTCTGCGATGTTCATGTGCCAAAGCCCAAAACCACGGGAGACCTTGTAGGCCAGAAGCAACACCCTGTTCTGGAAACTGGCCCAGCTTGGCCACGAAGAACATTGCATTCTATAGATATCACCGTATCAAGCCCAAGATGGCCTTCCAAACAAACAACATTGGAGGATTGAGCCCCCAAAACACGGCCAGATGAACCTTTTTATTTGCCAGAGAAAAAAAGTAAGTCAGCAGAGACTGCATTCAATGGGATGCACAGGAGCTCCTACACTCGGTTCGGTTTCACAAGACGCAGGGGCATGCCAATAAAACACAACCTCAGCGCGGCAGCAAAAATTCACGTCCATCCACCGCTGGCACGCCAGAGCGCGCCATGATCAGAGCAGCAAAGCTTTTTTTTCCCCCAGTGCAGCGTCTCGTCTAGATGGCAGCGAAGTACTCTTTGCTTCCCTTGGGGTCGGGCTTCATCGACTTGTCCCCAGGCTTCCATCCTGCCGGGCAGACCTCGTCGGGGTTCTCCTGGACGTACTGCAGTGCCTGTAACATTGGAAACATAGAGGTCAAGATAATTTTCCGATTGTGAACTGTAAACTTTGACAAGGGCAAAAGCAAGCAAAACGATGTTATTGTTACGCATAAACTATACGCAAAAGACATCCGAACATGGCCTAAATGTCATGTATGTTGATGATGCTGTGGGCTGCAAGCAAAACAAATGATCTGTCCATTTAAGAATTCAGTAACATGAAACAGGCACTTTTTCTTTCGTTTCTCAAACTTGGAGCAATAGACTATGAAATGCAACACAGCAGGGAAAATACCTGAAGAGTCCTCATGGTCTCATCCACATTACGACCAATGGCAAGGTTGTTAATAGTAGAGTGCTGAATTACTCCCTCCTTGTCAATAATGAACAATCCTCTGAGAGCAATGCCCTGCCAGAAAAAATATTCAGATTTAGACCAGCAAAACACAGGAATAAAAAGAAGGAATAACACGTGGCTGATAACAATACCTGGTCAGGGATTAGAACACCAAAGGACTTTGAAATTGACTTAGTAACATCTGAAACAAGTGGGTACTTAAGGTCACCAAGCCCACCAGACTTCCTATCTGTCTGCACCCATGCAAGGTGGGAGAACTGCATGCAAATAGACACTTAAATACTCCAGTGTACGATGAAAGAAATATAAACAGGATAAGAAGGATATGAACTGACGAGATCAAAGTAACCAAAAACTAATGAATAATTATATAATTATATTCCCAAAGTTCATTTTTTTAACTTTTGATCGCTTCTATAAAACATAAATGTGGTAGCAAGCATACGTGATACGGAAGATTCAAATATACAAGCCATAAAGACCATTTTCATGGTATACAGCCCTGAAAACTTTGCTTAAACAATTTAGTGAACAGTGTTACAGTAATGGTCAAAGTAGTGGCCAAAAGATTATATTAAGTTGAAGTTATGACATAAACGCGTATGTGCTTTGTTTCACCAAGTAAAATAAAGCACAGAACCCCAGTTACCCCACCAGTGTGATCCAAAACAAACAAATTATTTTTTCTCCCATTTATACCATTATAGAATACAAGAGAAAATGATGCACAGTACTGTCAAAGTAGTGGCCAAGAGATAATATGAAGTTGAAGCTACAACATACTTGGACCAAATGGACCAAAAAGGGTTATTTGTAAGGAATCACATTATAGTAACACGTAAGTGACTTTTATCT
>BCLH01002207.1:22995-55977 GCA_001602315.1 Zoysia pacifica
ACCCGCATGATCCAGAACAGATAAATTACTTATGTCCTATTTACACCACTATAGAACAAGAGATAATGATGAACTGATTGTGACAGGTTTATGCTATATATGTTTATACAAAATTCACTATAGTGGTTACAGTCGTAATACATGCATAAAGTACATATCACTTCACGCGGGAAAAAAGAGGTATATCTAGTCCTTCGCCACAAAAAAAAAAAAAACTGCTGACCAATAATTGCCTTTCTGAAACAAAATAATATTGCATAATTGCTCAATTACCACCACAAGACAGCACATGTTCCAAAGTTGGTTTTAGAAATATGGAATTATCCTCAAGATATATGCAATCAAGGACAACATTATACGTAGCACGTGAATATCGCAATATCGGAGCAGTTTGATCACAATATTCCATTTCTGTTATCCAGTGTACTTGAAATGGCAATAAACTATGCGCAACCAACAAGAGAACAATACCATATTCAAAAAGTAGATGCGTTGTATGTTGCCCTCAACCACATTCCCATATCCAGACAAGTTAGTACTGATAGATTCCATTCCAGTAAGGAATGGCAGGGGATTTAAACATACCACACTGTCAATTGAAACACCAAGGACCTCCGTGTTCAACTTCTCGAACTCTTCATATCTGTCACTGAAAGCAGTAATCTCTGCAGACATGCGTTTACCATAATCTCAGACAAAATGCAGTAGCATTTAGGTGAACATTTTTACACTAGCACCTTTTTGCTACACTTACCGGTCGGGCAGACGAAGGTGAAATCCAGTGGGTAGAAGAACAGAATCACGTACTTCTTACCAATATAATCAGAGAGCTTAACCTGCAAAATCAAATTTAGGAACGACAAAGAGCAATCATATCACACATTCCATCAGTGGTACAGGTAAATCCAAACATATTAGAAATGGACCAATAAACCCAAGCTAGAGTGAACGTACGTTGATGAACTCCTGGTCGAACACGGCCTCCGCCTCGAAGTCGGGCGCCTTGTTCCCGACCAACGGCAGGTCGTCCTGCACAGTGCAGGCACCACAGCAGTGAGTGAGCAGAGCAGGAGAGAACGCAGGCCAAGTCCATGGCAAGGAGAGGAGGCAAGTAGTGGCAACTTACGACGCCGCCGGCGCGGACAACGAGCCTGCTGGCCCGCGCGGATCTGGCGGCGGAGGCGGCCAAGCGGAGCGGCCTCGCGGCGGCGCGGGAGAGTGAGACGCAGTGCGGCGCGTGCGTGCCCGCGAGAGGCCTGGCCGCCGCGGTGGGGGCGGAGAGGACGGCGGCGGCGAAGGTGCAGGCCATGGCAGCCCGGAGAGTATGACGAGGGGATGTGTATGGATTGGGTGGGGGTTTGGGGTTGGAGATTGGCTGCGATGGGGTTTGGAGTGGTGGCTTGTGGGTGACACGAGGTTTTAAATAGGGACGTGTCAGCGCCACGCGCGCACGCGCTCCGCCCTCCTTTCTGGAGCTTGGCCGCACATGTTTCCATTGGCGCGCTAGGCTACTCCTCCTCGTCCTCGACGTAGGTATATTCTGTTTCTTAAAGGATAGAGATCAGAGATTTAGGGATTTAGGAGTAAGTTCTAAAATAAATGGGCCGTTTGGATATTTAGAATTAAATTTATTTTAAGAATTATAATTTAGATATAGATTAATTAAGTTATTATTGTTATATATAAAATATATTTATATATTTATTGTTAGACATACAAAGACATACTTATATGTTACTCTATATTTTTATTGTAGAGAAGTAAGTTGAAAAGTGTGTTATAAATTAGAGAATAGAATTGTAGCATAATGATCTTATATAATCTATTTTTATGTCCCACTCTATAAATTTAAAATAGGCTTGAAAAAGTTGTTGAATATCAAATTCTAAGCTAAATAGTCTAACTTATGTAAATTTTAATTCCTTTCAAGTGAAGAGATCTAAACAGTTCCTAAAAAGAATTATTGACATCGAGTATCATCAACATAATACTACATCCTCCGTTCCAAAACATCAGTATTTTAAATTTAATTAATTATTTATCATTTGATTATTAATAATGAGAATTAATTATATTTTATTACTATATAAAAATTATATTTTTGATTCACCGTGAAATAAGATTTCATAAAAAGTATCTTTTATATTAAAAATTATGTAAATTTTTTAAACATTATTAGTAAAAGTTAGAAAATTTTGACTTTAACCAAATCTAAAAATGCTAATATTTAAAATGGTGGTAAAAATACACAAGTCATTTGTCGCATCTATGGATCTACCTCAGTGACAAAACGTCATAGATGGACACAGGCTTGTTTGGTTACAGCTCAGGAATAATTCCCCACTAGAATTGATTCCTATTATAAAATAAGTCAATTATGCTAATCACTTAATACTTACTTATGAAAAAATTCAATAGGATGAGAATAAAACCCGATCTAAATTTATATTTTCTCCTTCTATGATCCGAGATGAAAACACATCTCCTACCTTGTAACGAAACTGAGTCACAGAAAGCGAAAAAAAAGTATAGGCTAGATTTGGTTCCCATCTTAGTTAAATTTTTCATGAACAAAAATTCGTTAATTGGTATGTATTCACTTAATCTATGCTTAGAAATGATTCTTATCTAACCGAACAAGCCCTAGGATGGGATTAGAGTTAGAACAATCACTCTGAAATCAATGCTAAGTGGAACATGCTCAAGGGTATTTCTTTCTTACAAAAATGACACTGTCAATTATAGACTTCATCAGTTAAGGATTGCCAGTTAAGAGCTTTGAGATTGAAACTGCTACATCTACCGTTGGAACGAGCACCTGTTTGGATTGATCTCAAACTTCGTCAAATTAAAATTTCAGTGACTGTAATAATTACTTCATCTATTCTTAAATTATTTTTGTTGTTGTTGATTTTAAATATCAACTTTGATCATTCGTCTTATTTAAAATATTAATTCAAATATGTAAAATTATAACTCATAATTCTAACTACTTTGATAATAAAATATATAATATTCATCAAATTTTTTTAAATAAAATGAATAGTCAAAGTTGATATCTGAAGTCAACAGCGACAATAATTTAAGAATGAAGGGAGTATAGTAATTATTTGCTTCACCGTCGAGCTTATAGCATATCATAATTTTTCAATAGGATTCTAGTTCATTTTTCATACCAAAATTTGCCAAACTTGCAACACCAATTTTGTTTATCGAATTTTTAGCGCATTACACTTATGGCGTGGCAAAACTTGGAAACCATCAAACAGTCCCTAAGAAACTGAAAGGAAGGTTGGGCAATGGGTGGAGTTGTGCTGATATATTGTGGCGAAAAGCTAGCGACTACGATTGGTAGACATCGGAGGTGGGCGTTGTCGGCGTTCTGACCATCGACACAGTGAATATACGATCGTGGGGGTGATGTGACTTCGGACTCTGAAGGGCCCGGTCTGAGAAAGACGCGAGGGGATTTTTACTTGGTTCGGGCCACCCGAACGGTGTAATACCCTACGTTCAGGGAACGGATTATCTCAAAAATTGTGTTACAAGACGAGATCCTCTCTTCGTGGGAGGACCCAGAGCGTAGGTAAATGGGGGTGCTTGCTCGAAAAGGTGCAAGGATCCTCGGTTTCTGATGGAGTTCGAGTTTGTCTTTCGTGTGTTTGTGGCTGTTGCTTGTGGTGGTGTTCGACCGTTCTCTATCGTTCTCCGGGCCTCTCTTTATATAGGAGGGGGCCCTGGGGTTACAGGTAATGAGTCCTACGCGATCCTGCCGTCTCGCTGACAAGTGGGCCCTTCCGTCGTTGTCGCCATCATTTCGTTCCGTCTAGGCGTGGTTATAACCCGTCGCGTCGTGCGCAGCGGCGGGTACAATGATGCTCGTCCGGCGCTACTGCGCCGGCTACAGTGTTGTCTCGTCGTGTCTGGCAGCCGTCGCAGCTTTCTGCTGGAGTGTCGCCGTGGTGAATCTCGTCCTGTCTCGTCGGGACAGATGGCAGCTGGTCATCAGAGTAAATGTACTATAACGCGATACCTACCTCCTAGAGGTCGCTCCCAGGGGTCAATCTTCAGAGACCGGAGTCTTCACGTCCCTACGCAGCCAAGATATAGTCGCCGTAGGTCGGGTCGCTGAGGGATCGAAGCCCGTGCCGTCCGACCCTCGACTTTTAACCGTTGGAGTGCGATCTGTTAGATACCTAGAGTACGTGATTTTGACAGGCGTCAAGACGAAGGGTGGTGATGCGACCGATCACTTGCTGGTGGAGGAAGAAGAGGGAAAGGTACTCCGGGATGTCATGACATTTTTGGAGATGCCAGCGCCTAAAATGACGACAGAAGATCGAGCGGCGATAGGAGCAATGAGGGGCTTCGGTTGTTGAGTGGATCGGATCTGCCCAATCGGACCAAAGGAGGTCCCTAGCAGCTCCATATTACCTAGACTGAAAAACAATGTCATTAATTATTTAGTGCGTCATATTGATACGGAATATTTGATTCTAATATATAGTAAATCGCCTGTGGACTTTGGTAAAACACATCTGGTCATCTCTAACTCTCTTATCTGAGTTTCATGTGCAGAGAGCTATACAAATCAAAATACCTGACTTTTTTTGAAAGTTTTATGAAATTTAATCTTTTAAAAACTTACCAGTTGCAGCACTTCTAGAAAAGACAATTAGTACGATGTTCACATGATGTTAAATCTCAAACTATATATTATTCTCCTCCGTCTGTATACGCCATCCTATTTAAAAATCAAGAATACAGCCAGCCGTCTTGTCTTCTGCGATCTCCTTCACCATAAATTTCGTCAGCAAATTGACGATCTGTTCCTTATTCAATTCCTGTGCTCTTCCTCTGCATGCGATCCCATCTCTCGCCGAGCTTATCCTCTCCGCGGAGGCCAGCCATTGATGCGGTGTGAATGGCGAACTACCACCAGCTGGATCGATCGGATCGGTCATCCCTTGCTGCATTCTTCGATTACCTTTACCCATTTTGGAAGCAGTAGTCGGCGTGCACGAGCCGCCGCAGTCAACGGAAGGAGCGCGGCTCCTCCGCCCATGAAGACACTATCCGGCCCAGTGAAGTCCGGCCCATGGTTCTTTATGGGCTCCATCCACACCCATTCGCAGCCCACCAACGCGCCGCGACATAATTTGCCTCCCTCGTTCCCTCGTTTTCTGCTTTGCTCTCTCTCTCTATTCTCTTCCCCGCTTCCTCCTTCCTCTATTCCCCTTTCCCCCTCTCTCCCTCCCTCCTACCCCACCCAACCCACCTCCCAGTCTCCCACCGGCCCGCCGCCCATCGCCGGAACCCTAGTTCCGGCGATCCCTGCGTCAGCCCCTAAAGCAGATCATCTTCAGGGGCCCAGCTCCTCAGCGGCGCGCGATCGCGAGAGATCCCGGGCGTGGAAGACTTCGCCTGCCGGGGCGGCAGGAGAGGACGCGCCCATGTCGGGGGGCAGCGGCAGGCCACCGGCCGCGCAGAAGATTCTGCAGTCTCTGCGCCCTCCACTTGCGTTCGTCACGCCGTCGCGGCCGCCGTTCGCCGCTCCCGACGACTACCACCGCTTTCCCACTGCGCCGGCAGCGGCATCCCCGGCTGCCGCTACCTCGGGCGGCGTCGGCGCTGAAAGTATCGAGGAGGCGGTGGTCATCAGGACACCGGTGAGATGACGCGGCTCGACGCTCAGCTCCGTGTTTTAGTGTGTTGGCGTGTAGATTTGAGTATGACCACAGGATTCATAAGTAGAGCCTTATGAGATTTTGACCAATTTCATAGTTCTCTGATAGTCTTCCTAGTGTCAGAGAAGATTAAATTTTCAGTACTTGCAATTATTTGCAGCCAGGTAACTGCTAACTGTAGTTTTATGCGACCATAGCCAATAACAGAAAGTATCTATCTCACCAAGTTGTTGTCCTTAAACAAGTTACGCAATTGACAGAAAGTTTTGTGTCGGAAAGAGTAAGAATCTATGCAGTGTAGATGTCGCCCATAAAGAGATCTGGGCAGAGGGAAACTTGGTCAGCTAATAACATAATTCATTTAATCCTTGCCATTATTGCTGGCATATCATTGGCCTGTGCGGCTGTGCATAGGATTTGGCTTGTTGCAGCTTTGCTTGTATGGAGTAAAGCGTGTTCGTGCTCGCTGAGTATTTCTCAGAGAGCATTGCAAAAACTCCGGGGCATTTCATTTCTTTTGTTGGTGTTACCGCTGTATATCTGTGAAACCCTTGGGGGTTTTGTTCATCTTAAGTACAGCTTGATAGTTGATATTATTGTTACTGTTGTTCGACACAACAGTGCAAATCGGTGCTGAACACTTGAGTTCTTGATATCTGCACTTGATTTATAAGTTCAGCTTTTATGCCTAAACTCGCCTCAAATCTGCAACTAAGCCATGGTTTGCATTGGATTCGTAGTTTATAAGAGGAGTAAAATGGGGAAAGGCTTACTAAAAGGAGGAAGGTAACTTTCAACCCGGTCGTCTTGGTATAGCGAACCCCATTGCCCAGTTGCTAACTGTTAGGGTCCTTTTCAAACCTCGGCTAGTGACTGAAGGCGTCCAAAGGGCCCTCCGGAGTAAGCTAACAACAAGTGCATTTCTTGTAGAGGATGCTTTGAACTCTGTAACGTGTAGGAGGGGTCGAAACGGAGAGGAGTGGGTGCCCTTGTAGTCAGGGATTATGTGTTCCCTCGTGGGATGCTGTTTTCTATTCCTACCGATAGCTGCATAACACGAGTCTGTTTCTCTTTTGTAGCTAAAAAGAAAAGCTGCTTCAGAAGAAAATGATGCTGCTGAGTCAAGTGAATGTATGATTATTAGCAGCCCAATGCTCACTCCAGTCTCTGGAAAAGCTGTTAAAACTCCTAAGTCAAAGGCTAAGAACAATAAAGCTGGTCCTCAGACGCCTACGCCAAATGTTGGTTAGTGGAAATGATATGTCATGATCATTTTCTTCAAACTGTTTTTTCTACATATATGCAATTGAAGATTAAGCATGGATATATTTTAATGACAGGTTCACCACTCAATCCATCAACTCCTAGCACTTGCCGCTATGACAGTTCATTAGGTGATAAATGCATAGTTCGCATTTGTATATTTTGATTTAACAAATGTAAACATTGGGACTTCTTTTGTTTTGCCACTTAAATTCATCCTTCTGAACAGGACTTCTGACAAAAAAGTTCATCAATCTGCTCAAGCAGGCCCCCGATGGCATTCTAGATTTGAATAATGCTGCAGAAATGTTGGAGGTTACAATAATTTCATTTCAGTTTTTCCCCATCTAGGTATACACTTATGAAAATTTTGTACAACAATTCAGGTTCAAAAGCGGCGAATATATGACATTACAAATGTCCTTGAAGGAATTGGGCTAATAGAAAAAACACTGAAGAACAGAATCCGTTGGAAGTAATCAAATCATTATTCTTTAACCCCCCCCCCTCCCCCTTTATCTTGTATTATATTGTAGATTCACTTATTTAACCCTTATATTCCTTTTCATTACAATGCTAATTGTGTATGATGATCACAGGGGCTTGGATGATTCTGGCTCTGAATTAGATAACGGGGCTTCTGCTTTGCAGGTATTTGTTTATGTGATTTTGTTGTTAATGTTGACCTTGACATATCAATCCAGATCTATGCTAATAGCTAGACCTGAACACAATTTCGTGTTAACCATTGTGCAGGCAGAATTTGATAATCTTAGTCTGCAGGAGCAAGCATTAGATGAGCATATAAGGTTTGCAGCTTTTGTTCTGTAAAGTTTACCTGCGTCCATGAATATAAGCATTTGTGTAAATGCACCTAGATGCATGGCCAGAAATTCTTATATTTGTGGATGGAGGTAGTGCGCCGCAGCTCTTGACAAAAAAGGGATAATCTTGGTTATTTATCTAATGCAGTGAAATGCGTGAAAAATTAAGGAGTTTAACTGAAGATGAGAATAATCAAAGGTGAGCTACATTTCTTTTACACTATTTATGCTAAGATCCCACTGTTTTTACAACATCCATTTTCATTTGTCTAATAGGTGGCTCTATGTGACTGAAGACGATATCAAGGCGTTACCCTGCTTTCAGGTCTGGTACTCTACTTCATTGGTTGTAGAATATACTCTTTCTTCTAGTCTGGTACTTGAAACCTAATTTCTTGTATTGAAATCATTATGTTATGTGGATTACTAGTTGAAAGAAGGACAGCCTGGTGCATGTAGCTCCCGCATGTGCTGTGTATGTGGATTGCTAGTTAACATATTTTTATGTTTCTGCAGAAAGAAACACTAATCGCGATTAAAGCTCCTCATGGTACCACACTTGAAGTCCCAGATCCAGATGAGGTTAGAAACCATATTGGTTTAGTTGTGCATATAAATGGTTCTGATCAGATTCATGATTTCATCCATGTTTCTGCTTTCCAGGCTGGTGAGTATCTCCAGAGGAGATACAGAATTGTGTTAAGAAGTACAATGGGGCCCATAGATGTTTACTTAGTCAGGTAATGCTGCTTTCCTTCTGTGAAAGTTAATATTTGGACATAATAACACCTAATCAAAACCTTATTATGATAGCAGTCAATTTGATGAGAAAGTTGAGGACTTGGGTGCTGCTGCAACAACTCCAAAGCATGCAAATGTGCCCGGGCGTCAACCTATTGAGGATTTCAATACAATAAATGTTGCAGAAAGTAGTACTTCCATGGATGTGGTACATAATGTTCAGCACAATCAGAAGACTCCCCAGGATCCAAGTGCTTCACATGACTTTGGAGGGATGACACGAATTATTCCTTCAGATGATGTAAGTTTTTTTCTGAATATATTTGAACATTTTTCCATTTCATTATAAATTTTGGTATGGTTATAGTCTATAATATGGTGACCAAAAATATATTTCAATAACAAATTCATATGAATAATACAATTTTATGCATGGCACTGTAAACTTTTGATATGCTTCTTTGAGTCTTACTTTTTTTGAACTCCTACATGCAAGCATTTAAATGTAGAAACTTTGAAGTTCTGGACTAGTAAGTTCCACTATGTTGAGTGACTTAAGATCCTACACAAATTTTGCAGACTGAAGCTGATTACTGGCTCCTAACGGAGGGAGACGTTAGCATTACTGATATGTGGAAAACTGCACGTATCCTTTATAATTATTCCTTAAGCATGTTAGGACTTGTCTGTAAGTAACTTTAGTTATAGTTTGAAGTGCTTAACATAAAAAATAGCAGAAGTGCAGTGGGGCCAGATGGACTTTTTGGAAGAAGTTAGTACCCCTCGTGCTCATAATCAGCAGGCGGTTGCAGTGGGTGGGCCACAAAGGCAGGTTCCAAACATGGATAAACCTTAAAGTCATGGTGCCCTCTAACGTGCAAGACAAAGCTGACATCTGAATTCATGGAGCAGTGGTTTGAGTGATAAGTTGCTCGAGAGGAAAAAAGTGTTGGTTGTGGAAAGCAAGAGCCCATTGCAACAGAAGAGCTGGGTGCTCATAATAGTTATCTTTTGCAGAGAAGCCGGGGCAGCAGTTTTCCAAATTCACATTTTTCTTTTGTGGAGACTGGTGGTGCCAACCGAGTAAGTAACCAGTTCCTTGTTCAATTTGATTTTAGTGACATGCTTCAGTTGAGAAGCCGTAGCGGTTATCGCTGCTTCCTTTGTGAATCCGCCGTCCCGTTCATTCAGCCACTGATCAATAAGCTTACCAAACCATTGATATGTTACAAGGCATTTGTCTGTAGTTGCCTTGTGGGCGTTTCGCTTGGAAATGCTACTAGTAACAAAATGTGTAAACATCGCCACAGATGGTGTACAATGCATGGGGCGGCATTCGTGTAACAAAAACAATGAGTTGTCAGTGAGGTAGAAGTCTGTAAAACTGTTTCATGCTTTTGCCCTTATAGAGTGCATAGATCATGGTTGGAGCAAGTGCCAGGAAAACAATGTTTAGCTACGGCGCCATGGGTCCGAACAAACTTCGAAACCTGCGATTCAACCGGGGAAGCAAAAATCGTCTGTCGTGGCCGGGAACGACATGGATGTTGCCCACTTGATGAGAAGGCAGTGGCGGAACTGAACATAAAATTTAGGGGGGCCAAACAATTTCCATCGCGGCCTGCTCTGAGAGTGATCCTAACCCACTGTTTATCTTCTGTAAGCCGCTATGATTTCCTTGAAGCAGCCGAGGCGGTGTTTGTGTTATCGTGTGTTATCGTTCATTGCGATTCGTGGCTAGCCGATCACTCTACTTAGGGGTGTGTGCAACGCTCTAAAAAAAGTTGTACCTATGTGTGATTGTGATCGTTTGTTTTAGTGTGTGTTTAGTCAACTGTAAAGTTGGATTACCATTTTTGTAGAAGCAGTGAAAAATTGTGCGTCATAGCTAGATAAAGCGACAGAGTCGATATTTATCTATATAGAGCTAGATGTGCTTGTCATGTTGGACAGCTGCAATGAATTTTTGTTTTTGTGGCTTATAGAGCTGGATGTGCTTGAAATGCTGGATAGGTGCAATAAAATTTTTGGCTTACTTCTTGGACAATTGAGCTAGAAATATACAGATACTGCTGCGCGTATGGATGCAAACTTATCATTTTTCAGTCGGTAGATTGGTTCAAAACTATCAAATATAAATTAAACCCCCTGTATTTTAAAGCATCTCTAAAAGTTTTCTAATAAAATCTTTATATTATTAGTATGATAAATAAATTATTCGACAGATGCTTGATCTATAACTAATAATCATTTGCATCTTTAATTATTCACTTGTAAAGAAGGGGTCAAATAGAACATCCTAATAAATTTCAAATGATAGGGGGGGCATGCCCCCCTCCCCAGTTCCGCCGTTGTGAGAAGGCCAGTGATGATGCCCTCGCAGACGTACCCTATCTCCTCGGTGTACGACCTGCTCCTCCACAGCGGCGAAAGGATACCAGCCGCGACAGCGCTTCAGCGGCGGCCTCGCCTCTGGCGTCCGTGGCCAGATCGGCTAGCATCGCCGCGACGATAGCTAGATTGCCAGTGGCGTTAGCGCCATCTTGGCCTGACCACTTGCGTCCGCGTGGACGCTGCCGTCTTGCCTCCCCAACTCTTGCACGCAGAAGTACAAGTTGACGTTTTTGTTGCGGTCGGTTGCCTCCGTGCACGTCGGCACCACCGTCGCGTGTACGCCGCTTGGCAAAAGGATGGCAGCAATTAGGGCCGCTGACATTAAGCCATCGTGCCTTGCCCATGGCCGGCTCCTCATCTTTGTTCCTATGCTCAGAGTTTTGCTTTCAACTGCTTGGAATAGAGTACAGGTTGTTGTATATAGCCAGGCATGGATGGTTTTTTCTCTTTTTTTCTTACATTTTCCTTGAAAATAATGCAACACGAATTAGTTCTATATCGTATAATTGCGAGGATATTTAATTTCTTTGCATATCAAAGTATATATATGTTTTATGTCTAATATCCAGCTAAAAATATAATCCTAGAAAATAATTTATCAATGCGTTTCCTTTCGTTCCAAAATAACTGACGATTTTAACTTTTTGAAATCAACGTTTGACCATTAATCTTATTAAAAAATTTTACGAATATACAAAAACAAATAAATTAAGTTTAAAATATTTTTAATAATGAATCATTTCACAATAAAATAAATAATAATTTTTAACAAGACGAATGGTTAAAAATAAATGTTTAAAAATCTAAAAAAGATACTTATTTTGGAAAAAGGGGAGTATGTTATATCCAATGGATCTTTTTTTGTAAAGTTGGTCATGACAAAGCTCGTTTCTCACCAGCATCTTGTGACATTGTTAATAGTATAATTGGGAGGATATTTCATTTATTTTCATATGAAGGTATATGCTTTATGCTAAAGATCTAGCTAGATAGATAATTTTAGAAAGTAAATTATCAATGCACGTGCTCTTAATTCCAAAGATCCTTTTTGTGAAGTTAGGCGTGACCATGCAACACCAGACCAACATCATGTGACATTGTTGTGAGAACACTGAAGTTATTACATTGTACATATATAAATTTGTTATCATAGAGTATACCAGATTGTAACATGGTGTATATTTACTTACATATGAGCAATAGTGACAAATAATTTGTTGCTGTAGCCAGTTCTGTACGACTAGCTTGACAAACAATAAAGTTAAATCATCTATAATATCATAACATCCTCACTCGCACACAACGCTTTGTTTCTTTGGTGTCCCTACCGCCGAGGAGCCATGTGAACATGAACTTGCCCAACAAAAATAGAGATTTTTTTTGTTTTCCTTGCAACATAGGAATATTGGGTTGAGAACATGGTTTTATTTCTTTTTTTCAATAAAGTAGGTTGGAGGACACAAATGACACTCCTCCTGGAAAAATGGGAGGAAATAAGTACTTGGCTAGGATCTTAGCCTTGTAGTTTTAGGATATGTAGAGGTACTATACATTGAGGGCTTTTGTGGTTTGTGACAACCTAGATGGAAAAATAAATCGGACAAAATTAACTATTAGAGTAATGTTCTTTAATTTAGCAGAGAGGCGCGCGGGGGAGAGGGGGCTCGAGCCCCCCCCCCCCCCACACACACTGTTATCTCCATTGATCAACACTAATGGAATAATCTCACCAAGTTACCGTTATCTCGCATGGGACTTTCAAACGAGAGAACATCACCAGGTTGGATGGCTGCATCCAACCAATCTTAAAGAATGAGCTCATCTAGCATATTAAAAGAATATTCCTCTACTTTCCCATTCCATCCACATTCACCCGTGAGCCCAACACCACCACACCGTGGGCGGCCAACTCCCATCCACTCTAAACTAGCTAACTAAACACACTCTCAGATGCACTCGCTAAAACCTCGTACTTTCTCTATAAACTCATGCCCGCACTGCTCAGTTGCATGCCCTGTCATCTAAAACCATCCTGCAATCATCCTTTCTTCCTCGCTCTAGGTGGGCGCAATGGGTCTCCGCTGTGTGTCATCACGCCATGGACGGTCTATCGGTGGTGGAAAGGTTCGGAGCCAGAGGCGAGACGTGTATCCTGTCCCGCGTGTTAGCTATCAGAAAAGATGCTCACATCTTTAACAATGGCAAGATGGATCTCAAGGTGTCTCACCTCACCGCAAATAGTTTGAGTTTGTTTACCATAGTTATGTGAATGATTTCTTTTAGACATGAATTACAACATAGACGGGGGAGTACTGACTATCTAGGAAAAGAAATTTATAGAAATGGAAACTCATCCGGGTACTAATTATTTTCAATAACTTTTCTCACTTCTATTGTGGAGAGGTGCCAAGAGGTCTTAGTGCTGTACGAGAGCTACTAAAAAGGGGTTTCATGAATATGAGGCCTTACTGCTACCTACCATACCAAACTGAAGTTCTAATTTTGACACCTTTTCAGGGATCATTAAATGTTCTATGAGCAACATAGTTGTTTTTCATGTGAGTGGTTGTTTTTTAGTTTTCACAAACAGTATTTGAGTAATAACAAGCCATATAATTAGTGAGTAAAAACTATTTTCTAGTTGTCCCTGAATTTATTATAGGGCGCCTTTCAAAATTGTAAGCTCTAAAATTGCAAGTTTGTCCTCAAACTTGTTAAATATATGTACACCTACGTCGAAACGGTCATGAGTTCTAGACACGGAAGATATCTTTTGTAATCCCTACCATCAAGCAAGTAATATCTTTTTTATGAGTAACTCATTGCAAATCAATACACTTTATGCAGCACTCAGCACTGGATTAGAAATACATAAATGAGCATAAAGGGCACATCATGACCTGGCTGGTGTGTATCAGGCTATCAAGCGATAACCCAAAACCTAAAATATCTCAAATGTTTTTTATTTCACCCAGACAATATCACATCCATGAACAAGATCCTAATGTCAATGACTACTTAGATTTTCCTCTTCACTTGATGAGGTTGGTGATGGCCATGCAGACGATGGCTATTTGCATTAGGTACAAGCTGTATTGCGTGAGAGGAGAAGATATCGCCGCATTGGTGAATGCAGCATCGCGCTAGTGCCACCTCTTCCTTTCCTTGTGCGTAATTGCGATTGTTGATTTTATCATATGCCTCCAAGAATTACATCCTGCACACCGTTATAGATCTTCAAGCACTGTCCCAAAACCAACTTGGTCTTGTCTTTCGTGCCCTTCTTGGTCAGGAGATCCTTGATCTCAGCCATGGCATTCTAGGCGTCACCAGCAGCGACCATGGCTGCCACCTTTGCTAGGTCCCAGATATCCGCGTCAGGACTTTCATGATGTTTGCTCAGCTCAAATAGGCAAAAGGTATAGTTGAAACACTTATCACTGTCTGCTGCTGCCTTGCATGTGGTCACCAGACTCACCACGGTAGCATCTGCTCCGTGAAACACAAGGATGGCAACGATGGCTGCTGTGACGAGAATGGATATTGCCGATGGCTTCATTTTCGTAATTATGCTGTAAAACAAGAAGTGGTTTCTTGGTCAAGGCTCGTTTCGTGGAATTTGGTGTAGCGACTCTCGAGTACTTATAGACAGAATGCACTCATCAGCATAATAAATTATGTTAAAATCAATACATTTATTATTTGCTAAAAATTTGCAGTGACATAATTTGCTCCCAAGTTAAAAGGCTACACATCTATGACTTGATATAAAAAATGCCAATTTATTTTGAGAAAAAAAGAGCCAAAATGGAGTGACAGGATTTTCTCCCAAAGTTAAAAAGCTAAGCATCTATGACTTGCTATAAAAAATGCCAATTTATTTGGAGAAAATTCTAAAATATAGTGACATAATTTTCTCCCAAAATTAAAAAAGCTATGCATCTATGACTTGCTATAAAAGAAGCAATGAAAAAATTTACGAGCATATGTACTCCTAGGTAGACATGAATTTTATTTGGAAAAAGGTAAATCGCGACCGATTAAACTGCTGCATATAGAGAGGCCCAGCTTGATATTGGCCCACGCGACCCGCCGGGACGACGTCGGTTGCAGCAGCTCGCTCGGCTACGTCGGCGACCGGCGACCGCATAACATGGCGCCGGAGTGTGGTAGGACCGCTGCGACGCGTCTGGTGTGGCAACATGGTCAGTGATGGCAGTGCATCCGACACAAGAGACCATCCAGACAAAATAAAAACGCAACCTTTTAATCGTCATTCACATTATTCGGCGCAAGACAAGGCTACCAAACGAACTCGTTCACAAGAGGTCAGTGATGGCGGTGCACACGACCGCGATCTTCGCGGCGTACACGCCGCGCGACGCGAGCGGCGACTGCATCCCGGCCTCGTTGAAAACGTCGTCGCACCGGCGCGCCAGGGACGCAGCCTCTGCGGCCACCAGCCTCCCCGCGTTGTAGTCCCGCGCGTCGATCTCGTCGTAGGCCCCCGCGAACGCGAGCTCCGCGTCGAAGTAGAGCCTGCGGCACTGCCCCAGCGCCGGCCTCGTCTTCGCGTCCGCGCCCGCGAGCAGGGCGTCCGCGTCGCGCACCGCGCCGCCGGCGCCGTTCACGCCGAGGTTGGCCGCCACCTTGGCCAGGCCCCAGGCGTCCGCGCCGGGGCTGTCGCGGTGCTTGCTCAGCTCCGCCGCGCAGAAGCCGTAGTCCACGCGCGCGTCGGTCCCCGCCGCGGCCTTGCACGTCGTTTCCACGGTCGCCTCGGCGGGGAGGAGCGCCGCGGCGGCGAGGGCGAGGGTCACGGCCGCGACGAGGAGGCTCTTCGGTGAACTCATCCTCCTGGCTGATTGATTGTTTCGGTGGATTGCAGGGGGCCAGGGAGGGACAGAGCGTCATCATGTTCAGAAAGGAAGACAAGTAACGTAGCGCGCTTTACTCCGGTAGAAGTACGTTTTAGACGGCGTCTTGAACAGCCAATTAATCCACCCGTCGTTCTCACTCACTTCTGCTAGCGCTAATCATCATAAGCCGTTTAATGAGCACTATGGCAGTAACTCCCCCAGTACTAGTAGAGCGATAAATAGGGATCATTTGCTTTTCAAGCTTATAAAATAATCCCCGCTCAGGAGAATCGCTTCCGTTTGCAGAGAGCCTCACCAAGGGAGATGAGAACCGGCCCAAAAACAAAGTGCAGAGACGATAGGAAAAGTGATCGTCAAGAACCCACGGCCATTACACGCTTCAGCGGCCCAACATGCCACCCTGGTCCGGTGCAAGTGCCACTGGAGCTACTGATGGTTGCCGCTTGGACGCGTACGTCGTTCTTCCGGAACTTGCTCCCGTTCCTCTGAAATCCGGAAGGAACAGAACCTGTGTGCCGATATCTAAATTCTTCCGCGAGCAGAAGACGCGCGAGAGCGACAGCAAATCAAATTCCTGGAGGCCTTTCATTCTTTGTAACGAGTGTCAAAGTGCGCCCCTTCTTTACGTGCGTCGAACACAGGGGCGCGGATGGATGGATGGATGGATGGATGGATGGTCATGCGAGATTCTAATCCCAATCCAACTCTTATATACTCCTTCGTTTTTAAATTAATATTATCGTTGATTTTTATCATTAATTTTAACTATTTATTTTATTAAATTTTTTTACTAGAATACGTAAAATTTTGAGTTGTGATTCAAATAACTTTAATAATAAATTAAATTTATAAAAAATATATAAAATTTATCAAAAAAATTGAATAAAATAAATAATTAAAATTAAATTTAAAAATCAACGGCAACATTAATTAAACAATGAAGAGAATATGCTCCAATCTTTCTTGTGTAAAGCGCGCAGATTATATATCGACCGCTAGCCTACAAACAGCAGTAAATTAAATCAACTTAAACCTCGGCTTTGGCTAGCTTGACCAAAAGCCTAGCAAAGGTGCTCGAAGAGATCACTCGATCGCGCCTTTCTTTGTTCCATGGAAACGTTCACGGCAGCTGGTGCTGCGTTGTCGGCATCCTTCCGTAAAAAACGGCGGCTAGCTTGACCGGCAACTGAAAAGCGTCGCCACCGGTCGTCACAGGCGACACCGCGGTGCCCGCCTGCGGGCAGTTTATGCAAACTCGCCGGATGCTTTCGACATGTACACTGAATACTCGTAACACTTCACTGCATGCTAGCTACAACTGCTGACGCCAAGTCGAGCAAAGGAATTAAGGAACAGGCAGTGCGTCAGGTGGTGCCGCACACACGAAATTGTTTATTTGCAAAGAGAGAGAAAAGGAAGCGTGTTCTACTCACGTTGCATATCTAACGGATCTCTTTTTTTTAAAAAAAAAAATTAACCTAGGTTACGCTTACAATGATTGCTGGTACAAATTTGCAACTGATCCCTCCATCTATCGATGTTACGCTTCCTGCCTGCTCCCTCCATTCCAAAGTAAGTTTTTTTTTATTTTTAAAATCACATTTGACTATTTGTCTTATTTTAAAAATGTAAAAAAATATTATTTATTTTATTTTAAATTATTTTATTATTAGAAATATATAAGCATGTCTAATTTATTTTTTTATTTGTACAAATTCTTAAAATAAGACAAGTGATCAAACAACACTTATTTTCAAACGAAGTACTGCTACTTCATTCTAAAATTGTACGGGTACAATGGCACGAGGCCGCAGTAACTTTTTTCTCTGTTTTTTTTCATGCATGTCTAAGGTTCAAACATTCAAAAGCTATGCGTGCAGGTTAATTAGTACTCCACTAAGTGGAAAACTACAGCCAACAAAAGGGACAATCAGCGTGCGATTGTGTGAGGTCCGGCCCCGCCTCACAAAGGAACTCGAAATTCAACAAAACCACATTTTATTTGCTCAACTTTTCCATGGTACAATGCTACAAAGCTTGAAGCTAGAGCTGCTAGCTCTCGATTAGCAAGCTGCCTTTTCGATACAGATATCTTCACTTCAGTTCAGGTGATGAGGTTGCTGATGGCCGTGCAGACATTCGCAATCTTCGCGGTGTAGGAGCTGCGCGGAGCCATCGGCGACGGCGCGGCGCCGGCCTTGGCGAGCGCGTCGTCGCACTGGCGCGCGAGCGCCACCGCGTCCGCGGCCTTCCCCTTCCCGGCCGCGTAGTCGCGCTGGTTGATCTCGTCCTCCGCCTCAGCGAACGCGACCCCCACGGAGCCGTAGAGCTCCTGGCACCGCTCCAGCGCGGCGCGCGCCTGGGCGTCGACCCCGCCAGCGCCGGGCTGCCGCCGCGTGGCAAGCGCGGCCTTGATGTCGTAGACGGCGTCATCGGCATTGGTGACGCCCGTCAGGGCGGCCACCTTCGCGAGGCCCCAGGCGTCGGCGTCGGGGCTGTCGCGGTGCTTGCCCAGCTCCGCCACGCAGAAGCCGTAGTCCACGCGCGCGTCGCTGGCGGCCGCCGCCGTGCACGTCGTCACCACCGTCGCGCCGGCGCCGCCGATGAGGGCTAGCGCGGTCAGGGCCAAGGTGGTGAGGAGGATGGCGGTGGAGTACGGCGGCCTCATCATCCTCGGTCCTTTTGGGTGTTTCTTCAGTTCTTGGTTGATCGAGGTGGCTGTGGGAGTGAGCAGAGCGAGTCTCTGCGTTTATATAGCCGAGAACTGCTCATTGTTTCTCGACTTCACGCCAAGAAAGATCTCGCTTGTTTAAATATTTTTCGAGATCGCATTGTAGGTTGTAACAATGACTTTTGAACTGGACGATCACGGATCTGTTCCCAACAGGTGTTTCCACGCGGATTACCAAGGGCGCTACGTGCCCCGCTCTGGCTGCGCCACAGCGTCAGGTCCCTTGGGGCTTGGGGTCGCCACGGCGAGCGCGGACGTGTGCCGTTCGTCGCGCATCCGCGGAATCAGCTTCCCCTCCCGTTTTGCAGGTCGAGCCTGACGTGTGTTAACGACCGGTGCAGGTGCCGAACGCGAAGCCGCGAACCCCAGGTCGTAAATTTCAGCATCACCAAGGTTCTAGAGAATCGCCTAAGTTCTTGGACATTACTCTGTTTCAGAGAGTTATACACTGCTGTCCATGTTACTTTAGAGAAGAAGCATTAGGGATGTTAATGGGTGCACTTAAGATTAACTTATGAACCTCTTTAGTTTAAAAAAATGAACTAAGTTTCTCAAAAATGAAGAGGATTTTGAAAAGTTAGTTCATTTTTGTTGAACTAAAAAGGTTTTGAGGATAACCTAATTGTCTTTATTTTTCACCCCTAAGAAGCATGCCTCATTCAAAATGGTATCTACATATTTATGGATCATTATTGACACTCGACGAGCTAGATAATTTATGTTCCGTCACGTCGATCGAACATATACACCATAAGAAAATAAAAACAACAACAAGGATACTCAAATGAGTTTCATGCAAGCAGATCAGTCAGCATATCCACTGACAGGTAGTGACAAGTCAGTCACAGCACAACCACTTCGAAATTGTAATTTCAATGAATATATGTTTACTAAATTTATATATGTATATATGTAGGGGTACCGTTAGTGACGGTTGACAGTTGTAGTCCCTCATTGCTTAAGGGTGATCTGAACTCATTTTCAGTAAATAATATTTATTTTCTTGTAACATGGCCAGTCTAGCATTTTATTTGTAGGTAACTTCCTCGAATCGAAAGAAAAATATAGGCAACAACGGTGAAAAACACAATCCTGCTCGAAATCCCGCAAGTTATGCAGGAATGGTTTATTGTTTCAAGTCTTTCGAGGTACAATACAAGCTTGAATAGCCGAATACTTCAGCTATCATCACTGCCTCGTTTCACTTGATGAGGTTGGTGATGGCCGTGCAGACGGCGGCGATCTTAACGGAGTACGAGCTGTACCGCGCGAGCGGCGAGTGAGCAGCACCGGCCTTGGCCATCGCGGCGTCGCACTGGCGCGTGAGGGCCAGCGCCCTTGCCACCTTCCCCTGCCCCGCGGCGTAGTCGCGGCCGTTGATCGCGTCGGTCGCCTCCGCGAACGCGAAGCCCGCGGCGTCGTAGAGCTTCTGGCACCGCGCCAGCGCGCCCCGCGTCGCCGCCGCCGCCTTGGAGCCCAGCATGGCCTTGATGTCGTAGACCGCGTTGTCGGCGTTGTTGACGCCCGTGAGGGCGGCCACCTTGGCGAGGCCCCAGGTGTCGGCGTCGGGGCTGTCGCGGTGCTTGCCCAGCTCCAGCACGCAGAAGCGGTAGTCCACGCGCGCGTCGCTGCTCGCCGCCGCCCTGCACGTGGTCACCACCGTGGCGTCCGCGCCGCCGATGAGGACGAGCGCCAGCGCGGCACAGAGAACGCGCGCGGCGGCGGCGGGATACGGCCTCATCTATCGATTATGATTTTTGGCTGCCTATGCTCTGCTCGTTGTAGTTGTTTGCTTTGCTGGGACAAGATAACAAGGATGAGATGGAAGATTGAGACGGGAGTGGGACTGCCGGACGCTAGGTGCGCATTACATAGCCGGCGGATCACCCAGGTTCGTCGAATGCTCTGTGGCCAGTGGTGCTCGGCGGCGCGTTGCAGTCAGTGGTAACTAAAGCATTCGTCAAATATCGTTAGCAGGCAAAATGCAATATGTCCCCTCAAAGGAAAGCAAGAATATGGAGGGTACGTTTGGGTACAAACATAAACCAGCTCGCCAAATGTTGGTGCGCCTGCGCGTTGGCGAGTAAATGATCTGCGCAACGAGCTGTTTCCGTTGGCTAGCCACTTTTTGAAGCAGCGTGGGTTTTAATCCAAACAGAAGTCAAATTCACATCGGCGCATGTGAACTCGCCAATTTTTGGTGAACAGGCATGGGCGTTGATCCAAGCAGCCCTGAAGTACGCATGGAAGGAGAGAACTAGAGGAGAGAAGACATTTTTTTACATCCTGATTTTAGTGAAAAGTTTCCATAAAAAAATTATGGGGCATATTCGGATCAAAATTCTCATGGACCGCTGATACAGTGATACCTTAGTAGTAATCGAGCTTTGGCCATATTTTTCTACCGGAGAAGTCCTTCACTACGAAACAATGCTCCCCATCTTTGCTAAAGCTAGACACTAAAAATATTCGAAAAAGAAATAAAGTGCTCTCCACTAAAGCAACTTGCTCTGATTCTATCATCCGTCCATGTCGGCTTTGGTTCCATGGTTCATGCACAATACTAGTAACATAGATAAGCATCCGGCAGTGTCCGTCGTTATCAATCGCCTTTGCGGCGCGAATAATCCCCCCGGATCATGTCTGCCGCTTAAATATGGCCAAAAGCAAAAACGCTCGCCGTTGGTGCCTCCTTTTCCCGGCGACGACGCGGCGACAGTGCTCCCTTGACTGATTGGCCAACGGTGGCCGTAGACGGCGCGGCCACAATCGCGCGGTGAGTGCAGAGGGCAGTCCAGCACGTAGGGAATGTCACTGTTCATCTGTTCTGCGTATCGGTGTGGTTGCTTAGTGGCATGTTTGTTTTTCACCTAAATTATATAATCTAGATTAAATAATTTGATTATAAAATAAATAGGTAGATTATTTATTTGAATTATATAATCTGAGATCTTAAATTATAATAATCTAATAATTCATTTTAAAAGAGATTATTTCAGATTATTTGCTATAAAATACCTGCTATTTATACTTTTTTATTAAAATTACCTACTCTACTATTCTAATATTTTAATAACATACACTCTACCATTCATAATACATCATTAATACAAATAAAAAAATAATATTATTAATAATCTAAACTCCCAAAACAGATAGCCATAAATTATAATTTAGATTATAATATTTAAATAATAATTTATATTATATAATCATATATTATAATTTAGATTATATATTCTACTAAGAAAACAAACAGGGCCGACGGAACGAACGTTATGCGTGTTTAGAACCAGGTCGCCGCGCGCGCCGGGTCCCGACGGGGTCGCCGCGCGCAACCCCCGGCTAAATCTCCGGCGGGTTTGGTTTCCGCTGTCGCAGCAGCTTCGCTGTCGTCGTGCGCGGAACGGAACAGCAGACGAAGGTTAGCGTCGCGAGTCGGCTCGACGGTTACATTGTTTACATGAGCAACTTTGGACAAGAAGAGGTTGGAAAGCACGAAGCAAGTCGTGAGGCTCGACGCAGCATGGGCCGCGGCGGCCAGGACGCGAGCTGTGGATGACGCCATCGATCAGTGGCAGCTTGTTACGGTGCGGTGCGAGCGAGCTGACAATCCGTTTGGCTTCTTTCCCATCCCATCTTGAGTGGGGTGCCGACTGCCGAGTGATGGAGTGCGAGCCGCATCGTCTACAACTCCTGTGGGCCAGCGCTGTTGGATTTGGATCCCTTAACGGGCTGTAATAAATCTGGCCCACGAGAATATTGTTCTCGGCTCGTCCGGCGCAATAAGGCCACATCGGCCTGGAATGATCATTACGAGGCCACATATGCGGCCCAAGTGTGAAGTGTGGAACAGCCGAAGCCCCTCTCGTGCTTGCCGGAGAATTTTCAATTCTTACCACCGCTTTCAGTCTTTGCCGCTCCGTAAACTTTTTATTTGAAGCGATTAAATACGTTTTTCATTAAAATTTTAAATATTTTTACTGTTTTATATTATGTTAAAATAATTATAATATAAATTTAAGTGATGTTAATAGTATAATAAATATAATATAATAAATATAATATATTATTGCATAATATGATAACACATTATAAAAGAATAAAAATTTTAAAATTTTAAAAAAATAGTATGTTTTGAAGTGAAAAATGTATTTAGTGACTTTAAATTAAAGGTTTATAAATTAATTAGTAAGAATTAAATGGTCGACAAATTTAATGGTAAGAATCGAAAAATCTCCTCGGGCTGCTGCGCTGGTTGCTGCTCCTCTCGGCAGTGTTCCGCGACGGTTCGAGCAGAGGGATACTGGAGCGCGAACGGCAGCAGGCACCAGCGGAAGCGGAAGGGACATCGCTCTCGCTCCTTCCCCTTCCTCGCCTCTGAATCCGACCCAGGACGCGAACCCCAGGTAGACCTCGCATCCTCTTGGTCCGTTTATATCCACCCGTGCGAGAATTTCCGCGTGTGGGTTGCGGTTGGCAAGGTTCGACTTTTTTTTTTTCCTTCGACGAGGTGCGCCATTCATTCCCATGGGCGCTCCAGCTTTGTTTTTGTTTCCGCTTGTACCTTCTCCATGTAAGCCCTGAATTGAACCCTAAATCTTGGAGCCTTGTGATATCGATTTAAATTCCGTCGAGAACCCTAGTCAAGTCAACCGCCCATACATCCCTCGCAGAAGCACTCTCTTTTTATCTTCTTTTTTTCCTCCGGGGAACACAATGAATTAATGAAACCCTATTACCGTGTGAATCCATACGTCTAGTGTTATATGCCTTTCAGTGCCCATTTGTGACCGACTGAATCCTAACTTGGCCCTAATGGCCTGAATGGTCATCTTGATGCAGGTTGAAGGACTGCTAATCGTTTGGTGGCCACGGGCAAGGTATATGTTTCACGCCGTAGGTCCTTTACAATTGAATCGAATCATCATTAGTCTTCATGGTTGTGAAATCGGTCATCCTGCATCGGCATGTTCTATTTCATGTCATGTAGATTTTCTATTATTTTTTTCTTCATGTATCGGTGAACTGAGGTCGCCCTTTGGTTACTTAAAAATTACTCCTAAAGTTTATTGTTCCTTATGTAATGTGTATACACTATTCTGTTAAGGTTGCAGTTATGCAATTTTGTTGACACATTAAGCTAGTGAGCTGGAATACACACATTTCTCTTCTGGCACTCTTTTAAGAGTAAAGACAACTCAAATGAATATTTGGGTGCCAACTGTTAGAACAAATATTTTGAAAAACATTTATTCTAACAGTTTTACCGTTGTGCCAAGACTCCCCTTCCTCTTTTATCACTATATGGTATTTTTTTTACATAAAGTTCCTAAGGAATGTTTTGCTGCTGTAGATGTCATTGTATATTGGGCGGCTTTCCCCAGATGCGCGACAACCATATCTTGAGCATCTTTTCCAGAAGTATGGCCATTGTGTTGTGAACCTGAAAGATGGATATGGGTTTGCAGTGTATGATTCTAATGCTGATGCTGCTCGAGCCTTGCGGGAACTGCGAGGGAGATATGTATGTGGGGAACGCATTACTGTTAACTGGTCAAAACAGCAACCCAGATTTTCTAAGGATTTTTTGAACAGTTCAAGATTTGCTATGTCTTCTCAGCGAAAGGCTTCCAAAGATGGCGGGATCAGGGCTTATTTAGCTGAAAAGAATCTACCAGCGAGTCATGATGAGGGTCCTGATAATAATCAGTCAGCAAGTCATAATGAGGGTCATTATAAGAACCGCACAGCAAGTCATGATCCTGCCTCTGCACTGGAAAAGGCATGTGGTACATTAGCTGGGGGTGGCCATGCTGCCGGAGAGAACATATGTGAAAGGGAGGCTTCACCAGGGGAAGTAAAGAGAGATGGTGGTACAGTTGATGCAAGTGCAATTGAACATGAAAGATGGGCTGAGGCTGGAAAAGAAACCCCTGGAGGTGGTGCTGAATTTGACTTCTATGAGCCTTACCATGGCTTGGATAGGCAGAAAGAATCAGAAAATGTGATCAAAACAAGCTCTTGGGACTCCCATAATCCTAAATGTTCTTCAGAGAAATGGCAAGAGCTGCAAAAGCACTCAGATAAATATGTTGACCTAAGCAATGATGATAAATCAAGCACTCCAACCTGCTATACTTGTGGTGTTTCTGGCCATATTGCACGCTATTGCCCTCAGGAGATGGACGCTAAATTCAAAGCAAGGAGAGATGGATTGAGCTTCAGAGAAAGATTGGAGTTGAGGCAGAGAAGATTTGGCTCTCCCTTGAGGAGGCGACCAGAATATCATGTTCATCCAGGGGATCAAAAACATCAAAGAGTTGAAGATGGCTGGAAATCACTTTCTGATATTAAAAAGAGAGTGCCTAGGCCGAGTAATGTGCACAGAGAGAGCAGAAGACATGACCAGAACAGTGAAAATGTGGGGCGAGCCATGATGGAAACACACAAGAGAAGCAGATCTGAAAGATCACGTGGGTCATCACTGTCTTCTGAACTGTCAAAACGTCCTTGCCAAGATAATATTAGGGGATCTCATTCGAGCCGGACTTCCTCAGATTCAAGATATAGATTTCCACATTCTCATTTTAGAACACACACTCCATCTTCTGCAGATTCTAGTTCAAAATCATCTCAGCCAACTCAGCCTGAAGGAACCAGATCAAATGTCAATCATCATGTTCCATTTTCAACATCTGTCCCACCACAACACAAGTCATCACCTGATGTAGATAATAAGAATCCAGATGATCTGATGAACTCTCCTTTGGAAGACGAATTAGATTTCAGCGCGACACCAGAAATCGAACATACAAATAACACACAAGAAGGAATAGGCTCTGCATTGAACAGTAAGGTCCCCACTACTTCTTTCAACGTTGATGCTGTAAGTAATGGGGAATGTCTTGTGCCTGGTAAGGGTACCAATGTGGCTGGTCATGCAGAGGGTAACTTGGAAAAGAGCTTGGCTTATTATCATTATAATGTTGCCAATGGAGTGCATAGTCAGAATGCAAAACAGTCGATGCTGGAGAAAAATGGCAGAATGAAGTCCTTGAAGCTAACAACTAATGAAGTAATCTCAGCTCTGAAGCACTATAGGATGGAGACACAAGAGGTAGACTCTCTGGATCAATCTGTGGAGAAGTACTTCGGTGCCGCACGCCTTTGGCCTTGGGAAATCATTTACTACCGACGACTTAAAAAGGGTCCAATATCAACGGAGAATTATGCTAAGCGACTTGAGCAGAACAAAGAATTTGGTATTGTTGATCAGTATGTTAGGAGCAGCAGTGGTTGGTGGGAGTGCCACTAGACAGACCGCGAGAAGTTTCTCTAGCTGCTGCCAACATTATAAATATGCCCTTTGCACTTGTTAGTGCATTTTGAAAATTACAAGGTTTGTGGGTTCTTGCAAAGTTCCATTTTGTCCCAAGTCCAAAACCCCTTCCTCTCGTTACTCTTGTCTTTTTAGAGTTTGTCTTCCTGGAACATGGGTAAATCCATTAGCTACAAGAACCCCAAGTATTAGGTGTTTCCACTGCTGCATCTTTACGGGTTTAAGTTACATGGTAATATGTTTTGCTTTTTCAGTGGTTATATAATACTACGTAAGATTTCATCATGTCAAATGTAGGTGTGGGTACACATTTGCCATCTCATGTGTTTTTTGTGTGTTTGATCCCAGTAGGTACTCTTGGATGGTCAATGGACATCGATGATGTCACTTGTCGTTTAAAGAGGCAGGAACCAGCCTCATGTCTGGCAGGTTGGGATAGCAGTTTCTTTGTCAAGGCCTGGATACTATTCTGCCAGAAATATGCGTAAGCAGAGACATGTGTAACTTCCTACAGCACATTATATTCATAATTCAATCACTGCTGGATAATTGAAATACCGGGGCCTCTTGTCATCTTTTGAGCTTTGGTCTTGGTTTGTTGAGTAGTGAGTGAGTACCAATCCTGATGTTATGCAAGTCGCTTTGAATTTTTTCTACTCCAGTGTTTTGCCCAACGCAACTGGCGATTAACAAGACGTAACTACAGTCTGTCAACCCATTTCAGTATACTATCTGGTATACGATGAACGTGGCCATGTGTCCTGTGCTTACATATCCTGATTCTTCTGTTGCATTCCTCGTCAGGATGACGCCCTGTGGCGCCTAACTCCTCAACTCTGCGTTGCTGCAGATGTGCCACTTTGGAACATTCAGAAGAGGCCGTGACCAAATATTGCGCGCATCTTTCAGACCTGAGACACTATTCTCTATCCCTCTTCGGTTAATAAATCAGTGGGCTATCCTGTTTAGTTCTAATCCGTAGCTGAGTTTGCATGGCCAGTTCATGACGGACTGGCCATCATCTCAGGCGGACGGACATGTACAGATTTGGGTTTTGCTTTTTAACAGCTGCATCGAAATTGGGTGGTATTTCGATTGCGGAATTGCGGGAGCGCCGATGATTACTAGTGGAATCCTGGGGCGCCACTAATGATCTTGGCTAAATGCACATGAATGAATTGGTGGAGTGGCAAAGTTGACCAAGGCACATTGATGCCGCAATTAAGGTGAGCGACCGCGTCGCGCTGCACGTATTCAGATGGGGATGGAAGCGTGTTCATGGAGACGACGACGACGACGACGACGGGGCCGCGCCTGTGAATTGATTGGCGTATTCATTGCGTCGCGTCATGCATGCCATTATCTTCAACTGCTCCCGATTGTTTATTGAACCCCGCCTGACGTGAAGCTTCATCGCAGCTCTTGCCCGCAGGTCGCGGTTAATTAACCTGCCCATTGAATTTCCTTTGCCCTTGATAGAGATACGGCACCGTCTTCTTAGAACAGAAGCGGCAATACGCAATGCAGAAGTAGTTTACCGTGTCGATTACAGTAATCTCTGCTTAAGGAAGCTCTCAGAAGCAACTATTTTTTCTGCGTCGAAAATGACATGGAAACGGAAACAGGGCTAAGAACACAGGGTGATACGCGGCGCTCCAGTGTATCCGTGATGTACCACGGTTGCCTGCCTGCCTCTCGCCGTAGCCATGGCCACGGCGGGTGATATATCATGGTTACACTGGAGCAGTGGCTGTTTTAACACGGATTGCGACGCTACGGATGCTCTAATAACCCTACTAATCAAGGAGAACTAGTTAAGCTGACTTCTTTGTTGGTTGCTGTATTCTGCTCTGGTCTGCTTGGCACGGTTGCACCTACCGATCATCACGCCCTCCTGTTCCTCCTGCCGCCGCCGTTGCGGTTGAGGCTGTCGCCGGGGGCGGCGCCGCGGTGGAGGAAGTCGAGGAGGACGGGGTTGAGGCAGCGCGGGCAGCGCGGGTCCGTCTCGGACAGCATGACGTACATGAGGCAGCGCGGGCAGGCCGCCAGCACCATGGACGTCGCCTCGGGGCTGTCGGACCACTGCAGCCCGTGCCCGTGCCCCTGCTCGCGCTCGCCCTCCGACGACAGGCACGAGCTCGGCGACGACTCCTCGTCCGACGACGCGGCCGTCCTCGCGCCTCCCCTCGCTGCGGGAGTAGGAGGCGGCGGCGAGCGGTTCAGGTTCAGCTTCAGGTCCTGGCCCCTTCCGCCGCTGCGGCCCCGGCTCATCTCGACGTCGACGTCGCTGTCGACCAGGCGGACGATCAGAGCACCCTGGTCCGTACTCCCTGGGGGGCGCTGGCCTGCATGTCCATGGGGCACTTGCAAGGTTAGCTACTGATTGATTTAGTACAACCGCTGTCTGCGGGTGCTAGTAACACTGAGAGACAAACAGAAGGCTTACTGCTTTGCTGTGACGCGCCCGATGATTTCGGCAGCTGCAGAGAAGTGCCGGGCTTGGTGGTGGGTTGTGGGCGGGGGGGAGAAGAAGATGGCGGCAAGTATTTATAGGGGAAATGCACTGTGGAAGCCCGAGAGAGAGAAAGGTCAATTGGTTTTCTTAAATGCTGCCCTGTTGTGGAGTCCTTTCATCTTAATGCACTGATATTATACTCTACTCTATCGTCTAAACACAATCTGATCGCTAGTCTCTCTCTCTCATTACTCACATTCTAGTTTCTGTTTTATGGAATCGTGAGAGTCGGTGTGTATAGTGTAGGCAGGCAGCCTGGCGGAGCAGAGGTGAGTTGGCGGAGCAAGTTGTCGGTCTTCCAGCCTTTCAGTTAAGCTTTCGTAAATCAGTTTGTCTCGGTTTTTGCGAAAATTAGAAAATCCGTATAATAAATTTAAAAAATCCAGTAAATTTAAAAATTAATTTTTTTATAAAAAAATTGGTTAGTTTTATCGGTTTACCGATCGGTCTGATTTTTTTTATTTTTTTAATTTAAAATTAAAACGGTTCGAATGGTTTTTATTGGTTTTTTTTAAGTTTATCGGTCGGTTTGATTGTTTTCAAATTTTTAAATTTTTTTAGTGCGACGAAGCAGGGTTTAGGTCAAAACCACAGGGAGAAAATCGGTACAGTAAATTTTTTCAGTTCGAGGTGGAAGAAGGCTTTGTTTGTTCCCGCCGGTGGTCATGGCGGGGGATAACGACCCGGACGAAGAAGATGACCACCAGGGAGAGACAGCCACCGAGATTCGTCGCACGCGTGGGGGAGACGGTTCTGTGAACTCAACTCCAGTGGCGAAGTTAATTGGACGGACGGCATGGCCATTTTAGCTCTGCCTCTGCTCCTCTATACTGTAGCTCTCCAATTGAATACAGTCGCTACTGTAGGAGTACTCCATTGCTGCCGCAGTTGTTTGAGGAGTTTTAACTAGTGCTCGTCTATGCTGTTTCGGGCCTTTGTAAATGGCGCGACGCGAAGCCTAGCCACTCCTAATTTAATTGCCCATATCACTCAGGTAAAGTGTCGAACTAGTGCACATCCACTATACCATCGATGATGGACCTGCGATGCTGATGCTGCCGTCGTCGGAGACGAGGAAGAAGGCCGGGGGCGGTGTGCGTGCTTATTTTTAATAATTTTTTTTGATACTGTTGCAGTGTGCATTGACGTCGCTGTGTCACTTCTCGCTTCAAAACTCTGCCATCTCTTCTTCCCCCAGCTTGCAACGCCGCCGATGCCTAGTATCAATGCCATTGAATTAGACGGTTGACTTGATAATCTTGACTGCGCCATTGCGTTCGGCGTGCGCATGTGGCCTAATTACCTCGCGCGCTCAGCATTAAACAGAAGAGACGCGGAAGAGGTTTTGGTTTGCACGCTCCGGAGACGTAGACCTTAATTGTGATGCCTGCTAGTCTTGCATCCATGAGCGGCCAGACCACGCATTAACCCTTGAGTTGGTGGACTCGATGTGCAGACAACGCAATCAATCTTCTGGCGATTACTTTCAATGCGGCTACGACTAAATCGCGCGTCCACCGCGTAGTACTGTAGCAACTCGCTACTCGCTTCAGGGAACACGCAACTACCCAATTGCGCGCCTGATTAGCCGCGCTCGGAGCTGCGAGTGAACACTAGTATCGCGGAGTCATTAGTTATAGTGTCATTGGTGATGAATGATGGACTCTAATGTCAACTCCTAGGGCTGAAACGGCCTTTACTCCATACTTAATTCCGTTTACTTTCTTGCCTAGAGGTATGTGTTACATTATTGAAGGAAGTACTCTACAGATACGGATACGGTGGTGCGTACGTTGTCTTCGGGAAAAAAATACAGAGGCGCGTAGAGTACTACGTCGTGCTCCGTTCGTGGCGCTGGCCAGCGGCCACGTGCGGCGACGACATGCCCATCTGCGGATCGCGCACGAACGGGCTAGTGCGCACGCGCGCACGAACGGTCGCGGCGCGCATCCCGCGGAGCGGATGCGATCCTGCCGGCCGCCGGCCCCCTGCTGATGCGAAGTGTTACGAGTGAACGAGGCGAGCGGCAGCACGGCACGGGCGGCTAGATTAACAATGCTCTTGCCGACAGTTGGATAATGCTTGTTTTTGTTTGCTGGAGCTGTTTAGATCTCACCCCATCAGATCAACGGCAACAGAAAAAAGAATCGGAGAGAATGCGAATTTTAAATCCACAGAATGAGCCACTACGCATCATGACTACTCCTACGTCCAAGTCCAACCGTTAAAATTTCTTAATGAACAATAATTCGAATATAATCTAAGATCCAGCGGTTACAAGAAGAGAAATATGAGCCATTTACAGACTTCCTCCATACCATAGCACAAGAAGAGAAACACGACTCTGATGCCCAACCACTACAAATGCTACTGTTCATACCGTAACAGCGTACTCCTACAAGACAAGTGCACCAGCTTACTGTAGAGAGACAGGGATCTCTGCATCTCAAGTCCAAATCAACATAATGGACCGCAGAAGCGTCTATGTGGATGTCATGCGCAGGTCAGGTCATGGCCCATAAACACCCTTTGATCAGTGCCATCGGGCACAGTATAGGGCCGCCCATTTTTATCTTCTTTGCCCAGACAGATCTTTGATGGTTCCGCAAGCAGGGACACCTAACAAAACCAAAGGAGCAAAGCTACACAACTTTGATGGCAACTGCGCAACTCTTCCATGAAGTGATCCAAGCGTTTCCCAATCAGCTTCAAGCTGCACGAAAGCAAATTAAACCAGACAGTATGATAAGGGAAATCAAAGCCTACAGTTTCAGTACTCGTTTTTATTCAGGGCAGATAACGGGTGAAAGAAAAGAGGAGACGTGGCTCGCTGTAGTGCCTAGCTGAGTGCAACTCTTTGAGTAAAATGGCTTCAGAATTCACTCACATCTGTGAAAGACAGTCTCGGGAGATACTCTCTCCGTCCTATTTGTTTTACAAGTCTGAAGTTGGGTACGATAATTAAAAAAAAAGATGAGATATCGAGAAAGATAAAATAAAGATGTATTAAAAAAATTTGTGTCAATAAAAATAAAAATAATTTATAATTTGAAAAAACTTAAAAAATTATAATTTAAGACGAACAAAGTAGCACACGTGCATATCAGAGTGCATAAAATTCTAACTGGAAGGCACTTTTGTGCCAAAATAGAACAGCAACGTCTTTTCACTATTGGTAACTACGGTGACCATGAATAAATCAAGTATCAGTTCATCTTTCGATGTTACATTAACGATATGAGAAAGAGAGCTGCAGGAGAGCCTTGCAAACAGATGGACAAGATTCATGCGTCGCACCTACTACATCCTCGTAGCTGATAAAGTGGAAATTAATAACTATTTAGACTAGCTTGTCAAATAATGTTATCAATTTCGTCAACAGTGTCTTCATTACCTTTATTTCATTTCTCTTTTGTCAATGGCAACCTTAATTTCTTTTTGGAAAAATGAACCATTACGGTTTCATGATGTAAAGAAAGCATTTCAGTCTACGGAAACTCCGTGGAGCCGCGGAACACAGATAATCAAATAAATACGATAGTGTACGCTGATGTCTGATAGGACAACTAGCGTAACGGGACAGAATAGCAGTAAAAATCAAAGCATATGTCTCCTTAGTGAGCACATCATGAAAGCAATCACTCCTTCCGTCCCACGTTGTTCAATCAAAGTCAATTTTTTTAACTTTGATTATTATTAATTTAAAATTTATGATATTTTATTATATATAATTATGTTATTAGATTTACAATGAAACAAAATTTTCATAATATGTAATTCGAATTTTTTGATCAAAATTAGGAGAATTTGACTTATGACCAAACCTAAATATACTTATATTTTAAGTATGAAAGTAGTATTTAAGCATCGGCTTCGATACGAGTAAACCTTAGAAGCGCCAAATTAACCCGAAGATGCCTCACTTAGTAGCCCTGCCAGGGCACTTTCCCAAGTCCTCGCTTGAGAAGATGGCATACCAACAGTTCTTTTTTCAAACGGAGCTGCTCAGGAAAGAAAAAACGGCCAAACAAGACAAGCACCTCGTAAAGAGCATTTAACACATTTCAGTGCAGCATTGACGAGCTCGGGTAATGTCTATGTCAATCAAACTAAAGGAGGTCCTCTACACCCATCAACTTTGCCCGCTAGCTGATGCAAGAAAAATAGATAAAACTCCCTGAGAGTTTAAAAGTGTGTTTGTATCACGTGTGAGCTGTAAAAAAACTGCTGTGAGCTGTAAAAAACTGCTATAAAATAAGCTGTGAGAAACTAAAAACTGTTTGATTGAAAGCTGCTATGAGGTTGTGAAACTACAAGAAAAAATATATAAAGTATTATAATTATATTACATAATTTTAATGATATATAAATAATTATAATTATATTATATAATTACAATTATTTAATACAATTATAATTATGTAATGTACTTATAATTATATTACATATTTATAATTATATAATATAATTATGATTATATATAATTATAATATAACTATACTTATATTACCTATTATAATTATATAATTATAATTACATTGAATAATTATAGTTACATAGTAATTATAATTACATTACATAATTGTAATTATATTATATAATTATATA
>BCLH01002208.1:7028-34842 GCA_001602315.1 Zoysia pacifica
AACAGCTCATCCCTATCCCCTTCGTCCTCCAGCATCTCACCCTGTCCCCTTCGCCCTCCAGCAGCTCATCCCTGTCCCCTTCTCCCTCCAGCACCCCACCCCGTCCCCTTCACCCTCCAGCAGCTCGTCCTTATCCCCTTTGTCCTCCAGCACCTTGCCCCATCCACTTGGTAAGCAACTCACCTTCATGCCATGGTGCTGCCCCTAGATCTGACCCCAATCTACCACTATCCTTAAAGTAGTCAAATCAGAAGCTGATGACATGAACACCATCCTCATTGAATAAAATAGTGTTACTCGAGAGCTCATCCTAGTAACAAATATTTATTTCTTTTATAGCAGCTTTTTTCTACTCGTGTCTTCATTTTTCTTCTTTTTAATTGCAGCGGTTTTATTTTGATTTTGGAAAGGAACCACCCTCTTATCTACTAAACTGTTTGGACAATATTGATGCCCATCGACTTCAGATTAGAACTGCCACTGTAAAAATATTCAAATGACTTAGGCAATGCATGTCACAAATTCTTGTGTCTAGTTTAATTATAATCCTTATTTTGAGTCAAGTGGCCATCCATTAGTTCAGATGTCTATCACTTTATTTGCCTTTTACTATCTGTTTCTACCAAAATTTTAAATTGTAAATTGGCATGTGCAAGTGCAAATATAAATTACTTATAATATTTTCTATGAGCATTCTTTTTGTAAGGGACTGGTTCGTCAGATGCATGTTCTCACCCAAATGACCTTCACAGCCATGACATGCCTGATGGTGTTGATGCCTGGTGGTGATGATATGTGTGATGATGATAATGATTGCAGTGACATGGATGAATACAATAGTGGTGGTGAGGAATTGCAAGACTAATCTAGAGCAATATATGCTTCCTTGATAGCTTTGACTCATTTGGTTCCAACTTAGCAATACGCTAATTATTTTGGTAACAAGTACAATGGTGGCGGCGAGGACATGCAAGACTAATATGGAGCAACATAAGCTCCCTTGCTAGTTTTGCATCTTATTGATTCTAACTTAGCAATAATCTAATTATTTTAGTAACAAGTAACATGAGCTGGAGAAATTTCATGGTCGTGAATATTTTGGTAGTGGACTGAACTCTGTGCTTGTGACGACTTTTTTGTGTGTTCGTCTAGTATGGTAATGTCTGGTATTTGGATGACTTGTGACTACCTTTGTTATGATATTATAGCCTTGTCGAGATAGTATACCTTGGGTACCTACGTATCAACTTCTACAACGCGACCCACTTACAGTCCGCGGTCCAACGGCCCACCGAGAACTTCATAAAAGCGGCCCGGCCTCAACGGTCGGGAAGCCTCATTAAGGTTCGAAGACGAAGTGGGCGTAATCGCCCCGACCCCCAGGGGTCGGGACCCGAGCTATCAGAATCTTAGGGGTCGGGACTCGCCCGTCGACCGCTAGGAAGCAGTTATTACTTCAACAATCACGTCAATTCAAAATTCCTAACAATGTGCAGTTACGCAAAGAAGATAAGCATTCCGAAAGATTTCGCAACCACCCGGTTGAACGAGAAACAACCCACCAAGCGATAAAGCTGAATAGTAAAGCAACCATATTCTCTCTCAGTGAACAAGGGTACAAACAGGAGGCGCCGATCGTCTGTCCCGAACGCAAGAGAGCATGATTCACTGAAGACCGTGGCCCCACCTATCAAAGGGTCACTCGTTTTCGTAAGCGGCAAGATGCTCAAATCATGGTCCGGTCACCCCAACCATAGTTCGGTCAAGCCAACCCAGGTCTGACCCTATAAAAAGGGTACCCGGGTGGCTAGCAAAGCAAGGAGAACAACAGTGATAATCACCACCTGTAAACCACCCCCACCACGCGTGAATTTGGGACTCTCGGATCGGTCTGGAGCCCCTCTGCATTGTATTTTTCGTATTCTTTAGATTCATACGATCGATCTCTCGCCCCTGGACGTAGAGTATTACCCCTCGAGGCGGTCCGAACCAGGTTAACCTTTGAGTCTCGCTTATAGACTAGGCCATTCGATTCCGAAAACGCATGATTCCCCGTCCGATCGTATAGATTTACTGTGTCGGTGTACGAAACACCGACAGTTGGTGCGCTAGAAAGGGGTTTTTGGTGCGTTTTCATTTGTTGTTTCGATGGCTTCGATTTTCGCTTTAGTCAGAGATTCCTCCATCTCTTGACTATTTTTCGAGGATTTCGTGGTTGCCATCACCCGTGATGGTCGATCGTGGAACATACCCACTTTCGTTGCTGGCCAGGCCTTTCGCTTCGGGAGCCTGGACTTCGTCGCCGACAACGGCGGCAAACTCCACCTTCAGATCTTACGAAAGCGGCGTTCCCCTAAACGTCGCTCGGCTCGACGCCGTCTTCTTCGTTCTTCGCCTCATAGCGTGTTGAGCCACGACCCTTCCCGTGAGTACTTCATGTTGCATGCCAAAGCTGCAGAGGATGAAACCCCTGGCAAGGCAGCACATGACGATCCTTCTCCGCACCATCGCACTCTCACTATGGTTGAGGACGCACTCCGACGCAAACTTGCGACCGGGGGCGATCCGAAAGGTAAGGGTGTCGCCGCGACGAGCGGTGGTGCCTGAGCTCGAGCCCGCATTGCTTATCAGCAGATCATGGACGGTGGTACGCCTGCCTTTGATACGCCATACGAGAATCTGACAGCGGCGGCCTGCGTTCTTTATGAATCTCCCACACCCGGCAATCCCGTCCTCAAGGAGACTTACGATCGTCTCCGCGTCTAGCTTGGTGGCGCTCTACAATAACCAGAACTATCTCTTCACCAGGACTCTAAGGCACAAAGCTCTTATCAACCGAGTGTCGATCGTCAAAGCCCTGCTCGCGGCCATCGCCGCGGACGGGCTAAGACACGGAAACCCGACCCCCCGGTTGGCAACATTCGCCACCGCTTGGGGGAGCATCGTGATGCTTGTCACACCATCGAGGCACGGAGGCATGCCAGGAGTGATCGCTACTCCGGCTCCGGTCGCGACCAATCCTCCGAGCGACGTCCTCGATGGCACAGCTATGACGACGCTCAGAGCCTCAGCCCCGACGACATCAGACCTCGAGCGTTCGAGGCCCGCTTCCGAAGAGCCGACTTCCCCAACAAGTTTCGAGCTCCGACCAACATCATCCGGTACACTGGCAAAACGAATCCCGCCCACTGGCTTGAGGACTATCCCTCGCGTGCCGAGCCGGTGGCGTTGACGACCTCTTCGCCATCCAGTACCTGCCGCTTTTCCTATCCGACTTGGCCAAGGGGTGGCTCGAACACCTTTCGAGGGACAGCATCCACGACTGGGCCGACCTTCGTCATGCTTTCCTCGGCAACTTCCAGGGGACCTATACCCGCTCGGGTAACTCCTGGGATCTGAAGAATTGCAAGCAGAAGCCCGAGCGCCTACCCCTGGTGCTCGCTCCGATAATCGGCACCACCCGACTACATTCAACGATTTTTGCGCAAACGAAATGAGCTGCCCGACAACAGCGATGCTGACATCATCAACGCCTTCACTTGCGGCACGACATCCAAGGCGCTCATCCACAAGCTGGGGTGTAAAAACCCTCAGACGACACGTGCCCTTCTTGACATCGCCACCACATTTGCCACCGGGGAGGAGGCTGTCCAAGCCAACTTCAACCGGGAACAGGCTAAGGACAAAGAGAGATCCAAGGCCAACCAAAAGAAAGACGATCGCACCAACCGGCGACCCGATCGTCGAGATGGGAGCGGGTCGAGTAGTAAGAAGCAAAAGAACCATTGGCAGGATGAGGAGTTCGCGGGTGTCACCGAGCGACCGCCTCGACCTCCCAAGAAACAGGCCAACCACGACAACCACTTCGAAAACATGCTCGACAAAACCTGCACCTACCAAGCGACTCCCATGACGCACACTCTACGGGATTGCAACCTCATGAAGGCTTTCTACAAGGGGTACTTTCGCCTTGACGCTCATCCTCAGCCAAAGCAGCCCGATCCTTCGGCGAAAGAAGGCGAGGGTATCCTCAAAAGTACCTTTCCCGAGCTGAAAGACTGTCTGATGATCATTGGCGGGTCGGTGGCCTACGAGTCACGTTGCCATGAGAAGCAGACGTGGCAGGAGGTCAACGTGACCGCTCCCGCCGTCCCTTCATATCTCAAGCGGTCGGAGGCTTCGATCACCTTCGATAGGTCCGATCACCCCGACCATATGCCTCAGCCCGGGCGCCTGCCCCTGGTGCTCAATCCGATAATCGGCACCATTCGACTGTCCAAGGTCTTCATAGATGGAGGCAGCACCCTCAACAGCCTCTACATCGACACCTTCAAGGCCATAAAGCTCTCGAGGTCCGACCTCCTCCCGAGCAATGTTCCGTTTCATGGCATCATTCCTGCAGGTAGCGCAGTACCCCTGGGTCGGATCACGTTACCAATCACCTTCGGCGACCGCGACAACTTCAGAACGGAGAAGCTCACCTTCGAGGTGGTCGATTTCTCCGGTGTCTATCATGCCATCCTTGGCCGACCCGCCTACGCCAAGTTTATGGCGATCCCCAACTACGTCTACCTCAAGCTCAAGATGCTAGGGCCCAAAGGCGTCATCACTATGGCGTCTCGCTTCAAGCACGCCCTCGCGTGTGAGAAGAAAAGCTACGAGCTGGCCGTCGCCCTCGCAGAGCAGGCCCAACTGGAGAAGATACGCCAGTCTCAGGTGTTCGCCGCAACTCTCAACTCCAAGCCTGCCTCCTCCATGTCCTTCGAGCCCGCCAACGACTCCAAGGAGATCGCCCTCGACGACTCTGACACCTCCAAGAAGGCCCGAATCGGGACCGCGCTCTCCGACAAATAGGAAAGCGCGCTCGTCGACTTCCTCCGCCGAAATCGAGACGTCTTCGCCTGGGCACCATCTAACATGCCAGGCATCTCGAAGTAGGTCGCCGAGCACTCTCTAAACATCATTCCCAGCTCCCAACCGGTGAAGCAACGGCTCCGACGCTTCGACGACGAGAAGCGCCGCACCATCAACGAAGAGATCGCCAAGCTACTCGATGCCAAGTTCGTCAAAGAGGCCTACCACTCAGAGTGGATGGCCAACCCTGTAATGGTTAAAAAGAAAAATAAAAAATGAAGGATGTGTGTTGATTACACGAGTCTTAACAAAGCATGTCCAAAGGATCCGTTAACTTTGCCGCGCATAGATCAGGTGGTCGATTCCACCGCAGGGTGCGAAACCCTCAGTTTTCTTGATACGTACTCCGGGTACCATTAGATATCCATGCGAGACTCCGACCAGTCGACCACATCGTTCATCGCACCCTTCGGTTCTTTCTGCTACGTCACCATGCCCTTCGACCTCAAGAATGCCGGCGGCACATATCAGCGCTGCATGTAGAGATGCTTCCACGATCAGCTAGGTCAGAACCTAGAGGTCTACGTCGACGACATCATCATCAAAACTCGACAGGTGGCCGACCTCATCAAGGATCTGGAAGAAACCTTCGCCAACCTCCGACAGTTCCGCATCAAGCTCAACCCTAAGAAGTGCGTTTTTGGCGTCCCCACCGGCAAGCTCCTCGGGTTCGTCATCTCCAAGCGTGGCATCGAAGCCAATCCTGAGAAGATTGCCGCCATCCACAACCTCGGGCCCATCAACAACGTCAAAGGTGTCCAGAAACTTACTGGGTGCCTAGCGGCTCTCAGCCGCTTCATCTCCAGGCTGGCGAGAAGGCTATGCCTTTTTACCGACTTCTCCGAGAGTTCGATCGCTTCACTTGGACCGTCGAAGCCCAAGAAGCCTTTGAGCAATTGAAGACTGTACTATCTTCTCCTCCTTCCTAACTTCATCGACCCTTGGTGAGCCGCTACTTCTCTATATCTCCGCGACCGCCAAGGTCGTCAGCACAGTACTTGTCGTTGAGCGATCGGAAGAGAGTCGGGCCTTGAAGGTCCAGCAACCCGTCTAGTTCATCAGCGAAGTGCTCGCCAACGCCAGGACCCGATATACCTAAGTGGAAAAGCTGCTTTATGTGATCCTCATCATGAGCCGTAAGCTTCGCCACTACTTCGACAGCCACTCTATCCGAGTGGTGACAAGTTTCTCTCTCGGGGAAATCATCAACGGGAAAGACACGGTCGGACGCATCTCCACGTGGGCTATAGAGCTCATGGGCCAAGACATCACCTACGTACCTCGGCAAGCCATTAAGTCTCAAACCCTCACCGACTTCATCGTCGAGTGCACCGAGGCTCAAGAGCCATTAGACTCCACCAACCCCGAGCATTGGACCATGTTCTTCGACGGATCCTGCCGACTGAAGGGCTCGAGGGCTGACATCATTCTCATCTCCCCCAAGGGAGATAAGTTCCGTTACGTTTTGCAGATTCACTTTCTGACCTCCAACAACGCCGCGGAATACGAAGCTCTGCTGCATGGCCTTCGCATGGCCATCACACTTGAAGTCCGACGGCTCTACGTCAGGGGTGACTCCGAACTTGTCATCAACCAAGTCATGAAGATGTCAAGCTGCCGAGATCTCAAGATGGAAGCCTACTGCCAAGAAGTTCGCAAACTTGAAGACAAATTCAACGGGCTGAAGCTTCATCACGTTCTATGCCGCGACAATGAGGCAGCCCACACCCTCGCCCGGATGGCCTCGGGACGAGATTTAGTTCCCGACGATATCTTCCTTGAGATCCTCACCAAGCCGACAATCCACTCGGGGAATCATACGCCGGGCGACACCAACGAAGCCCGACGAATCATACGCCGGGCGAAAGCCAACACTCTCATCGACGACGAGCTCTACAAGCGCAGTGCCAGTGGCGTCATCCAGCGTTGCATCCCTCAGGCGGAGGGCCTGCGCCTTATCGACGACATCCACTCGGGGATTTGCGGGCATCATGCTGCCCCAAGGACCCTAGTTGGCAAAATTTTTCGTCAAAGTTTCTACTGGCCTACAGCAGTCTTCGACGCAGAAAAGCTCGTCCGCTTCTGCAGGGGCTGTCAGTTCTACGCCCGTCAAACGCACCTACCGACCCAAGAGCTCCAGATGATCCCGATCACCTGGCCGTTCGCGGTCTGGGGGCTCGATATCCTTGGGCCTTTTTGCAAAGTGCCCGGGGGTTTACCCACCTGTTCGTCGCGGTTGACAAGTTCACCAAGTGGATCGAAGCAAAGCCGACCCCTCGCATAAGCTCGGGTTGGGCCGTTGAGTTCATCCGCGACATCATTTTTCGTTTTGGGGTCCCAAACTTCATCATCACCGACAACGGGATGCAATTCACCGGAAACGTTTTCCAGGAGTTCTGCGAGGAGCATCATATCAAGCTCGACTTCACCTCTGTCACCCACCCAAAGACTAATGGGCAAGTGGAATGAGCCAATAGCATGGTAGTCCAGGGGCTGAAGCCTCAGATCTACGACTGCGTCGAGCAGTCCATCGGGCGGTGGGCCAAAGAGCTCCCGTCCGTGTTGTGGGGCCTGCGAACTACCCCCAACAGAACCACAGGATTTACTCCTTCATGGTGTTCGGGGCCGAAGCCGTTTTGCTGACCGACCTCGACTGCGACTCCTGAGGGTCAGAACCTACGACGAGCAGAGGTCGGAAGAGGCGCGACAGGACGCCCTGGACCAGCTGGAAGAGGCGCGCGACGTAGCCATACTTTGGTCAGCCAAGTACCATCAAAGCCTTCGACAACTACATGCCCGACGCGTCAAGGGTCAGACCCTCAGAGTCGGCGACCTTGTGCTCAAGAGAGTGCAGGACAAACGGGATCATCATAAGCCATCCCCTCCGTGGGAAAGCCCGTATGTGATCAAGCGAGTCTTAAAGCCTGGCACATACAAGCTGGCGACACAGGACGACGCTGAGCTTGTTCGCGCCTGGAACATCGAAAATTTGCGTCGTTTTTACGCATAATAAAGTTGATTGATCTCTATGCATCATGTTTGTATCTCATCCGCTAACTATGTCTTTGACAGAGAAGTGCAGTCTGCTCGACTACACTCCTCTGCCCGAGGGCTATCATAAGAGTCCCACCCGAGGATCGAAGCGACCAACCCAAGGATCCAAAGGCCCTGTGCCTCGTTAACATTAAACTAAGGCTCGACGCCTACCACGTTTTCTCGGGGACCGACCCCTCGACTCGTGACTCGCTGCACAAGTGACTCGGCCTAACTCTTGTGGACTATAAGCATTCTCCTTCAAAGCAATCCTCGCGGCTAACGGTCTAATCCGGTGTCGGTGATGCCCTACGGTCCGAGTTCGATCCTCGACCCTACGAGCTATACCCGACCTAGTCGCCTGACCAATGTCCAATGGAACGCAAAGAACAATGCGAAACGCTTGATGTTAGAAAGTGTCAGAAACATAAAATTACCTCGTAAACAAGTTTACAGGTAGCATTACAAGCTACAAGCCAGAACATCTAAAGGGGAGGTAGGCAACCGAAGCGCTCCTTCATCAGGGTTGGCCAAAGGAAGCAGCTGATGATCTCCTGCGCCTGAGGCTTGGAGTCTTCAAAAAGCTTCGCCGACGCTTCACCCGATGCCCCTGAGGCGAAACCCTCGGCAATACGCCCAAGGTTGGCGTCGGGAGAATGGGACCGAAGGTGCGCCAACGTCAACAACGCTCCATCCTGCAGAGCGACGAGCAACTCGGTGCGGATTAGCCCTGGCAGCATCTCTAGCACACGGGAGGCCCGCTCCACCGACATGCTCGCGTCCCAAGTGTCGTCGAACACCTGGTGCACCAGCGTCCGGACCGACCATAGCAGCCTTCGAAGCTCCACGGATATGCCTGCATCTCAAAATTTCAGGGACCAATCTCCCTAATAAATTAACAAGCCTCAGTGGCCGAATCTTACTTTCATGATCTTTTTGCGTAGCCTCAGTGGCCGACCGCTCATTGGCGAGGTCCCGTTGAAGCTGAGTCGTCGACGCTTCTAGCGAAGTAGACAGCTCCTGCAGTCTCGCCAGTTCTGCCATGTACTTCCTCACCTCGGCCTCCAAAACATCGAGGCGAGCCTCCGAAGTATCTCGGCTTTCTAGGGCAAGGCGGCATAGCTCTTTCGACCGCTCCAACGCGCCATCGGCCGCCTCCTTAGCCTCCTCGGCCAAGCGCGTCCGGTTCTTCAGCTCTCAGATCTCTCGGGCGCTACGGCCGGCCCCCTCCTGGAGTTCTGCGCAATCTAACGCGTCAGCAAGAAACAACCGATTGAACATTTTTGTTAGCCAGTAAACTATATAATTACTTACTTGCGCAGGTCTGGCGTAACATTCTGACCTCCTCGCCGAGGCTCCTCCTCTCGATGTGCAACCGAGTGACCTCCATTTGGAGCTCTTGACTCTTTTTTTCGGAGTCCTCGACGCGTCTTTCAGCATTCTCGAGGGCGAAAAGTCGGTCGACGGCCAATCTCTTGGCCTCATCCCGCTCGCCACGGGTCCGAGCAAGCTCACGACGCAACGCCTCGACCTCCGTCTGGACTAGACCTTGCGGAGGTTGGCGAAGCGTCCTTTCAAGGGTCCCTTGCAAGACCCTTGAAATATTAAAACATACCAGGCAGAGTGCTCCATACGGATCGGTCATAGTCTCCTGGAACTCCTCCAAGCACTCTTTGGCGTTCTGCATATGAGTGAGCGCCGAGGAGACCCACTCGCCCAAGCACACCTGGTCGTACAGAAACCTCCAAGAATCCCAGGCGGCCTCATTGAAGGTTGAAGGACCAGGCGCCGGCTGGCGTCTTGACGAAGTGGATGGGGAGGGATCCGGTCTCCACCTCGAAATCTGGGGCCGCCTCGTGTCCTCCCATTGCGCAAAAGCCTGCGCCGCCACCACTAACGCCGCTGAAGTGGCTCCAGTGGTCGACGACAGTGCGGGCACTGCTGGCGCCGACGATTCCCTCGGAGTTGACGGCGCGGTCGGATCCCTCGTCCCCGCGTTAGGGGACGGCCCGACCTATCTTCCCGCCGGAACGACGACACTCGGAGGCACCGTCGTCTCCTCCTCGACTTCCACGTCCCCGGCGACAGGACTCGGGGGCAGTGGAACATCAGCCCCAGCCCCAGCGGCCATGGGTTGTCCCTCGTCCCTCCCAGCCTCTTCCCTTGAGAGTCCATCCTGGCCCCCCTGGCCTCGGTGCTCGGGGGCTGCGCCCTTTCTTCCCCCCGCCCCTCCACGGTCTCAGCCGCGGATGCTACACAAGGAGGGGACGGTGAAGAATGCGCCGCCGGCTGCGCCGATCCCGCAGCAGGCAACCCTTCCTCGGGCGCGCTCCCCGCCGCAGAGGTCTGCGGCGCGGCGAGAGAAGGGGCACTACAGAACACGACCAAAATACCAATCACTTCACGACATCAGGTAAAATATCTGATTAAATTAAAGTGCAGAAACTCACTGGCGCGACACTCGTATGGAGAAGAGCAAGCTCCCGCCTGGCGAAGTTCGCCCGACCCCGACGACCGCGGACACGGTCGGAGTTGGGGGGAGAGCAGAGGAACCAGATTCCTCTGTCTTTGGCTTTTTCGCAGGCGGCCCCTCGACGCTCTCCGCCTCCCTCGCCCTCTGACGACGAAGGCGCTCTGTGAGCGGCATGTCATTCGACGAGTCAGAATCTGACGGAGTGGCGGCCGAAGTTGGCCGTGCCAAACTTGAAGCCGAAACCTTCCCCGACACCGCTGCAGCAAGGGACCGTCGGACTGGGGGAGGCAACCAATCACCCCCAGTGGACGGTGACGACCAAGACTCGGAAGAAGAAACCTCCGGGGCCGTCGGCGCACTGGTCGGAGCAGTCGGCAAAACGACCCAAGGAGCCGGCGCAACGGTCGAAGCGGTCGCCACAGCAACCGAAGCGGTCGGCATCGCGACCGACACTTCCGAAGTGACAGCAGCCACGGCCAGGGCATTCGGCGTCGGGGCCAGCGTCGCTGACGCCGGACCCTCCGAAGGCCCGGCGACAGTAACGTCGAGGCCGACCCCTCGGTCCGGAGATCCGGCACCCGGTATCGCCAGAACAGCGACCTCTTCGGCCGACACAACCACGGGCGTCGGCGCGTGTGATGGAGGAACACCCTCCTGCAAGACACAGATAAGAACTCTAATTTCGCCAATACTTTTATCACTAACGAGTGCAGGAAAAATGACTTACCATCCGATCCGCCTGGTGCTCGGCGTCCAGAGGGGCCGGCCCTCCACTCACACCAGCGAGAGCCTCACCCTTCAGAAGGCGGGAGAGACGTTGCCTCACGCCATCCTCCAACAACTCCGACTGGAGGACCTCCCGCATCGTGTCGAACCTCCCGGCGTAGTCGCATATAAGCCGGGTGCGGAGGCGAAGTGGTTGGACGTGATGCTGGACAAAGGTGTCCACTAGACGCGCTCCAATCAGGCCCGCGTCGTCCAGCTCGGACCTCCTGCGCGTCGCTGAGCCTAGCGTTCCACGAGTCCAAGATCACCGATGGTTCGAGATCGAACGCCGACAGTCCGGGGGCGGTGTTCTCGATGTAGAACCACCCCCTCATGCCATCCCTTCAAGGAGGCCTTCAACGAGATGTTAAAGTACTCCTAACGGTTGTTCCGGAGGCAAATCCCCACGCCACCGACAGCACGGATCGCGCCGCCTTCTGTCTGAGGCTACACACGAAAGAAGTACCTTCACAAGTCGAAGTGAGGATCGATCCCCAAGTAGGCCTCGCATAGCGTGACGAAAGCCGAGACCTGCAGGATGCCGTTGGGATTGAGGTGATGAAGACGCACGCCGTAGTACTCCAGCAAGCCGCGGAAGAAGTTCGATGACGACAACATCAAACTGTACTCGTGGAACTCGACGAAGCGGATGATCTCGTTGGCGCGGGGCAATAGAAAGGCCTCGCGGTATGCCGAACACCATCGACCCGTATCCCTCAAAGGGAGCACTCCGAGCCCCACTGAGGTGGTGAGGATGCTCTCCGAGACGGTGGACGCTTTCCACTGGGCGGCCATGAAGACGAAGATGAAGACAAAAAAGAAGATAAAGAGCAAGCGCAAGGAAGATGAAGGAGCACTACATGTGAATATTTGAAATCAAGATGACGAAGACCGAAGGGCGAACCACCCTTCTTATAGATGCCAATGCGCCGGTTCGACGCACCACGATCATGGACGCCCCAAACCAACGGGCCGACCCAAACTCACTAACGAGTGGGCCCGGGAGCGCTCGTATCGGGCGCTCAAAACAAGGCACACTGAAGAGCCTCAACACCCAATCAGCGACAGGCGGGTCCGTGAGCCGCCTTGGAAACCCTCGCCAACGGGTAAGAAAGCTGCGTGGCATTAACACACAGTTAATGCCTAGCAACCGTACCTCCGATGGGACCTGCGCGACGCAAACCGTCGCACGCAGTTAATGCCTGGCAATCGTTCTTGGCCAATCCAACCGCCCGAAGCAACCGGCGGTTATAATTCCAAGATGCTGCATCCACCGTCCACCTGGAGGCGACGAAGCCGTCTGATCATTGAGATCGTGACTAACGATCCGTTGCTAACGTCGTGAACCGATTCACGGGTCGGGACAAATGAGAGGTCGGGTGAACCCCCAACCGACCCGACAGCTGTCACGAACGCTGATCATAGGAAGACTGGTCAGACCAATTCATCCTAGACGTTATGCCGATCATGAGCAGAAACTGGCCAGATCGGTCCTATCTAGACATTCTTCCTGGCATCATGCTAATGACAAAAATTAGCTTCCAACCGACCTCAGCAGTCGGGAATTGTCTCCACGACGCTTTAGCCCACGACCGATCCTTCGGTTCGCTCAGGGGCTCGGGGGCTACGCCCTACGGGCGTGCTCGCGTGCTCCCGTAGGATCAACCATCAGCGAGTGATGGTCGGCACGACGCTTTAAACCACGACCGACCCTTCGGGTCGCTCGGGGGCTCAGGGGCTACGCCCTACGGGCGCGCTCGCGCGCCCCCGCAGGATCAAAGCAGGCCTCGAAGACGGGTAGCCTAGCGCCGCCTTAACAGAAGTTGCAAACGGCGCAGGGCTCGAAGGCTACTGTCGGGATAGTATGCCCTGGGTACCTACGGATCAACTTTTACAACGCGGCCTACTTACGGTCCGCGGTCCAACGGTCCACCGAGAACTTCACAAAGACGGCCCGGCCTCAGCGGTCAAGAAGCCTCGTCAAGGTCCGAAGACGAAGTGGGCGTAATCGCTCCGACCCCCAGAGGTCAGGACCCGAGCTATCAGGATCCTAGGGGTCGGAACTCGCCCGCCGACCGCTAGAAAGCAGTTATTACTTCAACAATCACGTTGATTCATAATTCCTAACAATGTCCAGTTACACAAAGAAGATAAGCATTCTGAAAGATTCCGCAACCACCCGGTTGAACGAGAAACAACCCACCAAATGATAAAGCTGAACAGTAAAGCAACCCTGTTCCCTCTCAGTGAACAATGATACGAATGGGAGGTGCTAATCGTTTGTCCCGAACGCCAAAGAGCATGATTCACTGAAGACCGTGGCCCCACCTGTCAAAGGGTCACTCGTTTCCGTAGGCGGTGAGATGCTCAAACCATAGTCCGGTCACCCCAACTATGGTTCAATCAAGCCAACCCAGGTCCGACTCTATAAAAGGGGTACCTGGGTGGCTAGCAAAGCAAGGAGAACAACAGTGATAATCACCACCTGTAAACTACCCCCACCACGCGTGAGTTTGGGACTCTTGGATCCGTCCGGAGCCCCTCCGCATTGTATTTTTCGTATTCTTAAGATTCATACGATCGATCTTCCGCCTCTGGACGTAGGGTCTTACGCCTCGAGGCGGCCCGAACCAGGTTAACCTTTAAGTCTCGCTTGTAGACTAGACTATTCGATTCTTAAAAACGCACGATTCCCCGTTCGATCGTATAAATTTACTGTGCCGGTGTACGAAACACCGATAAGCCTATATAATGGTTGGTACTGTTCAAAATCGTGCATGTGCATTAGGGGTGAAAACGGGCAGAAACCATTGGGAAAATACATCAACCATTTTTCACTTTCACATTTACATCATTGGACGGAAACAGAAACGAAAAAATCAGAAACCAAAATGAACGGATTGCTGGAAAACAAACAAATCCATTTCGAATTGTCCGACAATTCGCTTCCTGCCGCTGCCATCTATATGCTAATTTATGATGAAGAATGAGAAATTTCAAATATTAATATTAATATATTATTTTCTTAAATTAATAATTTTTTATTAGATGTAGCGTTAGCACGGGTATCAAACTAATAGGATTAAATGTCACAAGTCTTAAGTTGGCATAACCAACCACTTACGGAAATGTATTACAAGGATTCTGCGACAATGAAAAAGAGAAATAACAGAAGTAAAAAAAAGAGACTAACTTGGACGGTCCGGCCCAACTAAAAAAAGAGCCTAACTCCTTGCTATACTCGGCCTAAGACGGGTGCGAGCGGGCAGCCACCAGATGTGGGTGCGCGGGGTCGCAGGGATAGGATTGAGGAAAATGGGAGGTTGGGCTGTTCGGCTTTTGTGGGCTGAATTCCGTATAAGAAGAAAATGGAAAAAGGGTAAATTTCCGTATAAAATGGAATTCTGTTAAAACAGACAAAAAATCATGATACCGTTTTTTGTTTTTCATTTTACTTTCTTTTTCATTTTTTCCGTAAATTCGAAAATGGTACGGAAAAAATGGGAAATGGAAGCCGAACAGGACGGGAAATTTTCCTTCCAATTTTAACCCTAATCAGAAGGAGATTTGCGCATTGATTATTATTGTTGGATGTCTGTTGTTGTAATCATTGTTAGTCAATTGTATATTTGAATTAATATTTGTTGATGTATATATGCATATGGAAAACGTAATCTGAAGTGCATTTTCTTGTGGGTCGTGCTAATTTTTCTGGTGGTTTGTATCGACCTGGAAATAATTTTTTGTGAGGATGAAAATATATTTTTATTAGAGTGTTATACTGTCACGATAATGAATATTTTTTTTGTCTATTTTAAACCGCTAGGAGTAAATTTTCTGTCATAATTTCCCGTCGCAGATCAGCCACGAATCAGTGGTTCAAAGCCTGACGAGATCTTATTTTTAATGTCAGCCACCCTCACAAAAACAATTCGTGACAGTTAACCTCCACGAAAATTGCATTTTCCTGGCACCTGATTCACGAGTGAATTTGCCCAATGGTTCTCACACATGAATATATTGCGTGAAGATTTTTGCAATTTTCATGACAGTGGCTTACCCTCAGGAAAATTCTGTTTTCTGGTAGTGATGGGTCATCGTCCCCGCTGCCACTCGCCATCGTCCTAGCCAGCTAGGGGTTGCAGTACATCCGAACGGTCGTCGTCGTTGCCCACCCGCCCAACACCACCAACTGATCCTTTGGGCGGATAGGTGGGCCACCCACCTCACATCTGACTCAACCTCTCTCAATAGGTGTTAGCGACGACACGGCGAGCTTGGGATGAACCCTAGCTGCCCCGCACCGCTCCACCTTGATTCCGGTCAAAGGAGGTGAGCTCCGGCCCTCCTTTACCCAATCCAGCACTCGTGGTTCGGGGTTGGAGCTGCTACACTGATGGCGGCGTCAGCAATCTCGGCTCCACCCCAACACGACCCGCTGTCACTGTCTTCCGTCGGGACCCACATCCCGATGGCCAGATCCATGACGACAAGGGTCTGATCCGGCCGTCCCCTCCACCGGCGTTGCTATCTCGGGATGGCTCAGGTTCAGGAGGTGGAGCGGCCAGCGGCAGCGGAGTGGACTGCGGTGGTATGTTCAAGCTCTGGAAAGGAAGATCATGCAGGCACAATGTAGGTGCCAGTGGGTGCTGTGGGACTACCACAAGGCTAAAGCAGCGCTCACCCAGGTGGAGATCCGGGAGGTGGAGTCGCCTTCTCTGGAGTGGGAGAAAAATAAGGGAGGCGATGAAGAGGAAGAGGAAGCTGAAGAGATAGCTAGTCACTTTTGCTCTTCTGCTCATATATCTCTTGCCATGGCGGAGTCCATGCCGGCGGTGCAGTTTGTGGCCACAGTCCATTGTATCTGTGGCCTTGCTCTTAAATTTGCTTAATTACTTTGACTGCGTCCATGGAACACTCTAACTGCTGTGTGACGATTTCATTGGAGTTGGTAGCCTTGCTGTGCGACCTCAGGTGACAATCTTATAGATTCAGCTGGCCCTGCTATGCTGCAATGCGTTGATGTCAAATGGTGCTTCTATCTCTCTCATTTGTGTTTAATTGTAGGTCATGTGGTAAGCATTTGTTCCATTCATCCTCCATAGCGTGCTGCCTGGCTTAATCTTAGGTTCTGTGGCTGTCTTAACTATTGCCATGGTATGGGGTATCCATTTTCACTAAGCATCATATTTTTCTGAAATTTCCTGCACATTTGCTCTGTTACCACTTGAATGCCTTAAACTGGAATTAGAAAATAGTAAGAAACTCTAATTTCTATTTTAGCAGCTGATCGAACAATAGTTGCCATTTTCATTTCAATATTTGGTGGTTGCTTGATTTTAGGTTTTAGTGGCATTTCTTGTTTGTAGGTTCTAATTAGTGATGCTATTTTTAATTGTATGGTCTGGTTGGTTTAAGTGCATTTCAGTTTGATTGAGTCATATGTAGCATTCTTGTTTAGTATTTCACGCTGATTGTTTGGTTTTTTTCTTACATAATAGAGGCTTCATAAGGCAAACTTGTTTGATAAGATACCGAGCAAATGTCCCCGTAGATTTCCATTGATGGATACCGGTACCAGTTGGCATTTGTCCAGGTTGCTCAGGTATCCGATTTTGGGAAGAATGATATTGTGGGCCCCTTTGGTAGAGCTCCCTGATTCTCAAGCAGAATCAAGGAAGCTCTACCAAACACTATTTTTCAAGAGAAGTTATTTTTGTCTAATTCTGTGAAGTGATTATTTAAAATGAACTAAAGAGCTGAAAGCTAAAAAAAGTAGCTTCTTCTGATCTGTGAACGATTCTCTATCCTGATTCTAGAGTTTATCTAGAGAATCAAAGAGAATCATTTATAACCACAAAATCACTTCACCAGAGAATCAGAAGTGACTCCAGAGAATTAGGAGCTGAGAGCTCTGCCAAAAGGGCTCTACATTTAATATGAAGATCCATCTCAGGCGGGCACCTGCTGAATCCTAGTGATCTTGCCCTTGGGTGCTGATGTACAATCTGTAGTATGGTTCGAATCTGAATGATTGATATATGGACACTGGTATGGCATGATACAACTTACATGAGGTGATTCTTGTCAAGAAGAGCAACAAGAAGAAGTCGTGCATGCGGAGATGGAAGCTAAAGAGACTGTCAGTGGAGGAAGATAATGGTAACAAGGCCAAAGGTGAGGAAGAGATTAGGCTAGATGAGTACGAGGCTTTCCCCAAGGACTTGAAGCAGGACCTAGAGTTGAGGATTAACATAAATCTGTACAAGATCAAAGACTATAGGCTAGAGATGACATCAACGACCGGTGATGATGCTCCTATTGTGCCAATTGAGGAGCTGATTGAGGATCTAACCCTTGGTGATGATAATGAGAAAGATAAAGACGAAGCGTTGAAGGGAATACACATGCTGTGGTGGAGTGAGGAAGAAGCAAGCTTATTGTTGCATTGTATAGAAATGGTTGTGATACTCCTCACAACATATATATTTCTGAACTTGTTACGTTCAGTTTATATTTTTTTTCACCCTTTACTGCTAGGAATAAGTCCTATTGACCTCCCCCAACTATCACGGCCGTTCGGTTTTTGTCTCTCATCTAGAATACCAGATATTTTAATTCTCTCAACTTTTCAACCCGTTCGTTTTTTCGTCCTCAGCGGTTTCGATGATGGTTTTGTCCTACGTGGCAGGGTGATGTGGCATTTTTATTTTCTGACATGGCAGAACTTGCTGACGTGGACACCCAATTTGGTCTAGTTTTATTCAAAATTAGAAAACAAATAGTAAACGACCTCAAAAAATTATAAACTTTACAGATATTGAAATCATTTTACAGGGAACAAAATTTTTTAGGACTAATTTCAAATTCAAAATAAATTTTATTTTAAAAATTTAGAAAGAGAAATAATCATAAAAAAATAATCTAGACCTCTGAACAGTGGATAAAATTTTATTTTTTTAATTCATATAATTCCAAGTTGTTTCACATCCATTTTCTTTAGAAATTTATAAATTTCACATCCCCCTTTTCACTATATCATGATTATGTTTCATAAACAGCCTGTCCATTCTCATTTTAGTTTGGAGACGAAGTTCAACCTTGTCTTGCACCATGATGCAAGTCTGGCGCCATTTTTCCCACTCGTTTGTCTTATAATTGTATATGTTACCAATCTCATCTGGGACTATTTGATTCCCCTGTCGCAACATTAAATTCCCAATTTTTTTGGTGTTCAATATCTTCTCCATTAAGCCAAAATGTTTTATTCAGAAATCAGTCTGCAATTTATGTAGTATGGTACTGGTAAGTTTTTCAAGTTTCTGTCTGCATGTTCCTCATATATATTCGATGAAGTTTGCTTTTCTTTGCTTAACATTGTTGTTTTATTCTCAGAAATTTTGTTGCGAATATGTCCTCTCTTTCTGTTTATGCAAGGCAGAGAGTTATTTACAACAACTTTGTATGACTATTGTTAATCAATATAATGTGCTCAAGTCTGCTATCTTAAGAGGTAATGGAGCAGCTGCATCAAGCTCAGTCATCTCACTCTCACAACCATGGTGATGAATCCGATCAGCAGTTTTGTTCAATACTGACCTGAGCTTCATTCATTATATTTTTTGGCTGCAAAATGCTAGAATGGTATGATCCATTATGAATATCTTTTTTTCCTTAAAACTTGAAATCCCCTTATTTTAGTTTTTGCCCTTTTCTTGCCTTTGTTTTGGTTATACGCATACCAAACATTTTGATTATCTTGGTTACAATTATTTAAATTTTAATCATGAACTACCTCCCACATGAGAAGTACATCGCATATGCCATCCAGCCTATCCAGCTAGACTTGCACATAGATTTGATTTCATAGAGTCAATTCTGACGTGAAAGGTGTGGAACATTTGTCAGTCTCTTGTACTTTACCACAATTTTAATAAATTGACGTCAAAAAAATAACTTTAGTAAGTTGTGAACTAAGAATTGTGGCCACGACCCTCGCTCCCTCAGCAAGCACTTACTTCACCCCTCTCACCAAATAATTTGTTCCCTGACTGTGATCCTAATCATTATTATGCGATTATGCAGGTCTGACATTACTTTAGTTTCATTTTTGGAAGAGCATATCAACTGGGTGCAGCTTTGCTGTTTCTGCTGGGAGAAACTAAACTCTGATATCACCCCATTGCTGTGCAAGCCCTCAAAATCATGGGAAGAACTGTGTCCACTTTGCAGTGATAAAAAATCTGCAACCCCTGACAGGCAGGGGGGGGGGGGGGTGACTTGCTCTCGTTACAGTGATAAGAAAACCTTGCATGGATGGCACAGTACACATCCATGGTTTGTGCTTGGGTTTATTGGGCCAGACCTCTCTGTATATTACACAGTAATATAGGTTGGAGAAGAATCTGGCGTCTTCAGTCCTTGTAACTGCTAGAGAGCACAAGCACTCCAGTATGGATTTCTGCTGTTCTTATATTGTTCTCAGTATATATTATATTATATTTGTAATATATATAATATTATATACATTATAATCATATAACTATAATATATACTCCATATTATATATATTATATTATATTTGTAATATATATAATATTATATATAATACTAATATATATTTGTTTTGCAGTTTCACAACCTCAAAGCTGCTTTAAGCAAATGGTTTTTAACATTCTCACAGCTCATATTTTTTCATAGCTCACAGCTCGTAGCTGCTTTTTTACAGCTCACAACTGACAGTTGCTTTTCTACGGCTCACAGCTCAACCAAACACATCTTTGACATTTTTTGTCACATATGTGGAGATAAAAGCTCTTAGGCTGATTCTGGAACACATAAATTTCACAACAATTACATAAGTTCAAAGGAATTCAGTTTAATTTTATAGAAAAATTCTCGTGTTTCAAATAATATTTTTTTTCTTTGTCTTACTCTGTTGGTTGAATGTTATTGTGGCATACAATATTTTTTTATTTTTCTTATAAAGTCTTGATGGAACAGGTATAGGTCAAACAATTTGCAGTCGCCGTCAAGAGCACGCGGTAGTAGGCTCTGAATCAACGGCCGATAAATACAGCAGCGTACTCAGGGTAGAGTTTGACTAGGCCAGAGGGGTTCAATTTTCTCTTTGTTTGGTGCTACCTCGGTCTCTCCGTCCTAAATGAGTCTCTCCGTCCTAAATGAGTGTTTATTTGAGTTTTGTGTTATTTAACTTTGATTAATAATTTATATAAATTTGATTAATTTTTAAAAATTAGTATTTGTATTTTTAAATTTTTTTATAAAAAATATTTTTATAATATATAATTTTTTATATTAAAAATAATTTATATTTATAAAAATTATTGATAAAAATAAGGTTGATCAAATCTAGATGAACATTTATTCTAAAGAGTATCATGTTCAAATCCAAAAATCCGTTACTTGCAGAAATTTAGAAAAAGTTGCATATAAAAGACTAAAATTAGTTGGAGCTCGCTGCCATTTTTGCCTACTCTAATGTTTGTAGGTTAGATTTATGTTTTTGGCTTGCTCAAAAGCATTTTGGATAGGAGATTAGTCGGATCTTTGGCCTGGTCGCAGCAGCCAAGGGAAAATCGCAAGTAATTATCCATGCATTAGGAAACCCACTGAGCCTAGATGCATAAATCCGGGGCGATGAGTTCGGACAGCTGGTCATGAGGTAAAGGTGACATGGGTATCAGATTCTCCACCAACATTTTTTTTGAGCCAGTACAAAGATGTGGTGGTAGCTATTCTTTCAACTTGTTGCAAATACTCCCTCCGTTTTAATAGAAACTTATTTCTAAATTTTGTTGAATAGACCAATAATTTTTATAGATTAAATTAAATTTAAAAATTTAGTATTTGTATTTTTAAATTCATCAAATGAAGTATTTTCATAAATATATAATTTATATTATTAAAAATAATTAAATATATCAAAATTATAGATCAAATTTATAGTCAACAAAAATTAAAAATAAATTTTTATTGAAAGAAATAGTACGATTAATTATTTTTTATGATAGGCGACATCCTCCTCGATAATAACATGGCTGTGCTGACTTCATGAATGCTAAGATGTCAACTCTTCGGCCGTAGTCGCTCGTAACAAGGTCGTACGCGTTTGTGTGTATGTACTCCCTCTTTCTTAATAGAAATTTATTTTATTTTTTAGTTTGTTGACTGCTTTTGATTAATAATTGATAAATTTAATTAATTTTAATAATATTAATTATATATATTATGAATTTTTTTATAAATTTGAAAATATAAATATTAAATTTTTAAATTTAATCAAATATATATAAATTATTGGTTAAAGTTGTAATCAATAAAAACTAAAAATAAGCTCAATTGGAATTTGAAACGAAGGGAGCAGTCAAAAGCTGCACACTAAGGCTTTTTGGGAAAGCTTCCAGCTATTCTCAGTTAAAATTAGAGGAGCTTTGCTAAACAATGTTTTTTAAAGAAGGGATTCTTATCTGATTCTGTGAAGTGATTCTCTGAAATGCACTAAGGCCCTCTTTGGCAGAGCTTCTAGCTCCTACTTTTTTTTATTCATTTTTGATTTTTCTGTGAAGTGATTCTAATGATTGAAAGTGATTTTTTTTTCTTTAGAATAAACTCTTCAAATAATCATTTCACAGAATCAAGATAAGCTATTTTTTTTACTCTTAGCTTTTAGTTCATTTGAGAGAATTATTTCACAGAAGACAAAAATCACTTTTTCTGAAAAACAGTGTTTGTCAGAGCTCCTCTGATTTTGTGTGAGAATCAAGAGCTGAGAGCTCTATCAAAATGTGAGCTAGAAATTTTGTAAAATGATTTTTTATTTTCATTTTAATAGTTTATCTTAGCGAATGAAAGATAATCATTTTCTTTTCTTTTGTTCACTTTCAACAAGAGAATCACTTAAAAAAATCCAAATCAAACAAATCAGAACCTAGAAGATACAAAAGGCCCTAAAGGTGTTGTCGGAGCGGCTTCGACTTCGGACTAAGACTCATCCACGAGGAGGGCGGAGCAACAAGAGTAGCATGGAGCGGGTGCAGAGTTCCAGCCGGGACCAAGGTTTTAGAAACCAGTCTTTGATCTGGTTTTGGTAATGTCAAAACTCAGTCGATTAGCTGATAAAATTGATCAATTAGTCAGTTTTGTTACAGTGTTAAATTTGATTTTTTTAATTAAAAATTGATCATCTATTTAAATCAAATCAGATGGATTTCATAAAAAATTATAAAAGAAGTATGTAAGAGAAGAGAGAATAGGAGAAGATATTTTCTTCCAGCCCAGTCGACGCCTAATTAATGGGGTTGCAACTACCAAAAGACCCAACTACAATTAATTTAATCTGTAAACAATTTCAAAAATAAATTATTAATATTAATTGATGGGTGAGTTTCGAAAAATCTGAATTTTAATGATTAAAAAGCTTCTCAATAGTAGATGAATAATTTTGGAACCTCGGCAATACAAATTGTTCAACCTTTGATATTATGACAATAGATTTTAGAATTTGTCCCACGATAAGAATAAGAACGAATGAATGTTTGATAGTTGTCCGTATCTTTATTATTGCGAAGTACTCTAATAGTAGTAATATCTACAATTACTCTTTAGATTAAAAAAAACAACTAACTTTTCAAAATCCCCTCAACTATTAAGAAATTAGTTTCCACCCCCTAGTAATATCCCATTGGCCATTGCTAAGCATGACATAAGACCTAACTCATTCAACGGGTACGATGGTGCATCGACGTTGACACACGGAGGAGGGAGAAGGCAAAGAAAAGAGAAGGAAGTTCACAGGGAAAGGGAAAGTCGGGGACCGGCAACGGGCCAAGGAGGCGATCGCCCCGCTTTCGGAGGAGGAGGAGAGAGCAATCTAGGGCGGCCGCCGCCAGGTACTCTACTGCGATCTCTTCTCCCCGAGATTAGATTGGTGGCTTGTTTCCTCCCCGAGTCCGGCGGGCAACCTAAAACAAGAAACGTTAGAATTTTCTTACTGCTGCCGTTGTGATCCTCCTCCACGGCTAAGCAGCAGATGCCAGATGGGTTTCTTGTGCCCCGCCGATATTGGATTTGATCTCAAGATAGATTCCTCCCAATTTGACGGCAGCCGCGGTGCCAAGGGCTTTCGCCGTACAATTTACTCGTACTGTAGGAGATTATGAATGCGATAAATCGAAGCACCGCCCCAGAATTTCGTTATCCAAATCAAAATAGCATCATTCTCAGATTTGCAGTGTTCCGTTCTACTCTCCTTGTTCTCATCTATTGAAATCCAACGGAGGCACCATAATACAGTTATGGTTTTAATTTTGGAATAATTCCGTGTAGAACAATTACTATTCAGAGCCCTGTTGCGCATAGTTTTCGCTACCTATTTGATTTTTACTGCTAGTCTGCTCAGATATTTTATGCTCTAGGACACTGAAGCATTTTTTTTTATCCTCTTCTTTTGCGGATAAAAAAAATTCTTTTCTGTTATTCATTTTAATATTGCCCTTTTAAAAAAATGTATGCAGAATTAGATTAGTTTCTAGAACAAATAGCTCCGAAAAAATGGGCGACAATTTCATGGATAAAGTCAATGCCTTGGGCGAGCGACTCAAGGTAAGTGGGGCAGAAGTTAGTCGCAAGATGTCAGTGGGCGTGAGCAGCATGAGTTTCAAAATGAAGGAGTTTTTCCAGGGCCAGAACATGGCGGACAAGATTGTCGACGAAGCCACTTTGGAGACCATGGATGCGCCTGATTGGGCTACTAATCTTGAAATATGTGACATGGTCAATACCGAGAGGGTCAACAGTGTTGAAGTGATCCGTGCCATCAAGAGAAGAATCATGTTGAATAATCCACGGGTGCAATATCTTTCTCTTATCCTGCTTGAGACCGTTGTCAAGAACTGTGAGAAGGCTTTCTCTGAGATTGCTGCTGAGAGGGTACTTGATGAGATGGTAAGACTAATTGATGATCCACAGACTATAGTCAACAACAGAAACAAGGCACTTATGCTTATTGAGGCCTGGGGAGAATCTGGAGATGAACTCCGTTACCTTCCAGTATATGAAGAAACCTACAAGGTAAAATCAAAATAGTGTCTCTCTGTTCGATTAGCTTAACCTGAAACATTGACAATTGATCTGACAAGGTTTAGGTCAAACTATTTTGTTCAGAATGAGTTGATATTTTATTTGTATGGAATTCATGTTGACAGATGAATTAATTTCCTGCATTATCTTTTTGATGGTTTATTATGTATATACATTCATTAATTTTATACCTTGAACAGTAATGCATATAGTGCTTCTATCAGTTATGTGGATCTCTATTATTTGAGAATACGCAAATTACCATTTTGGTCTTTTTCCCAGAGCTTGAAATCTAGGGGAATTCGCTTCCCTGGGCGTGATGAAGAAAGCCTGGCACCAATATTTACTCCTCCCCGTTCAGTACCAGTACCTGAACCATATTCGGAGGCTTCACAAGACGGGTATCAAGAAATTCCAGAGGAAGGTTTTGCTCCTGTTCGAACTGTTCCTGCTGTGCAAGTTAATGAGGCCTTTGAGGTGGCTCGTAATAGCGTTGAACTTCTTTCCACAGTGTTATCTTCTTCTCCTCAGAAAGAGGCCCTACAGGTTAGTTCAGTCCTGTTGGTTAAATCATTTAGGTAATGTGACAGTTATGAAAGTGCAATAAATAAAGTCATTCCTCCTAAAACTCACTGTTGAAATCTTGTGATTATTTTTGTCTTTGATTATACATGATGAAATTGTATTTCGAGATTGTTAACATTTGTTATAATTCATCCTCACCTTATCGTACGAAGCTCATCCTGTATCCCATTGTTTTATTTCAGCAATAATGATCAGTGCGTAGCATCATTTTGAATGGGGACTCCTGACTCTCATTTCAATATGTTGTTATCTAAATTCAATGCCAAAAATAGCCTTGCTCTCTCAACGCCTGCCTTTGTTGATTGTTGTCCCTCATGCATGCAGGATGACTTGGCTACTACCCTCGTTCATCAATGCCAACAGTGTCAACACACAATCCAGAGAATCATCGAGATGGCTGGCGATGACGAGGTTCAGCTCTTCGAGGCATTGAGCATCCATGAGGAACTGCAGAAGGTCCTGTCCAAGTATGAAGAGCTGAAGGAACCTGTTCGTGTTGAGCCAGAGCCTGAACCAGCAATGATTCCAGTTACAGTGGAGCCTGAGGATTCCCCATCCGCTGTGAGTAAGAAAGACACCCATGTAAGGAAACCAGGAGGTTCTGGAGATCCGTCTAGTGGGGATGATTTACTTCAGGATCTTGACGACATGATCTTTGGCAAGAAAGCTGGCACCTCGTCTCAGCAAGACAAAACCCCAAGGAAGGACCAAAAGGATGATTTAATCAGCTTCTGACCGCGAGATAGTTTTGCCTGTTCAGTATGCTCGTGCAGCCCGGCTTTGAATCTGTTAGTTCTGCGTGTCATGTGCTTGTCTCTCTCTCTCGTCGTGTATCTTAGGGATTTTTCGTTAGTTTACCGGGGCGTTATGAGTTCCCTGCTGTACAGCACCTATTTGTCAAACATGATATATTGGCTTGCGAGTTCTACCTGGAAACATTTTATTCTAATCCAGAAGCTGCTGCGATTCTGTTCTGGCATCAGCATCAAGTGTTTCGGTGTTTTTCCAATTGTGCATCTGTCGTAATACAAATGAGCTATCGAGTTTCTGGTTGGCTTAGTGGCCACAAAGCTACAGCCCTGTAATTTGGGAAGAAATCTCCAAATATAATTTCAAGGATATATTACAAACGAGGTCTATTGCACGTACAAAAACACTGTTAATTTTACTTAAATGATACAGTCAAAAAAGGAATTCTTGATTGCTCTATTGCAAATTTTCCCGTTCAAATGACTGGGCAGAGATGCAGTTCGTCTCTGGAAGGAGGTCGTCGCTAGTTTTCAGGAGGTGGAAAGGAAAAGAAGCATCTTTTTGTTTTTGAGAATGAAAAGAAACATGAACTTGGACAGTATTTTATTTTTGCATGGCAGCACAAATGAATTTAACAAATGAGTATCTTTTTTTATCTCTCCTGACAAATCAATCGAAGTTCTCATGCATATTTGAAAGTTTTCAAGCTCAAACATTCAAATATCTATCGAGGCAGCAGGCAATACAAAAGGTGAAGCCTGATTTCGTCCGGAAACAGGATCAAGCGTGTATATGCTAAAACTGCAGCAATACCAACAACTGGAGTACCAGGTATCAAAGGATCCTACTATGGTGCATTTGGGCATAAATAATTTCGATGAAAAACGATGGATTAGGGTAACGATTAGAGAGAAGAAAACTGATAAGGTAACCAAATCGGCCCAACTTTCAGCCCAGTTGGAGATGAAAATCTTAGTCCCTTCCTTCGATTGCCGCTGAAAGGATTAAGAACACCGAGAAGGGGTTGAATCGATTGACTTAAAAACTTAATTTGCTACAAACATAAACGACAAGACTCAATCAAAATACAAGCAATTCTATGCAATTCTAGTAGACTAAAACCTCTAACAATGCTAATGAAAAGTAAGTACAACAAACAATCACTAGCATGATAGTCATTAAAAGTAATCACAAAGCAATTTAGCAACTCTACTCAACAATATGAATTGCGGAAAGAAAAGAGAGAGAGTCAAAATAGTGCTCACTAATTTTTTTCGAGGTCTCGAAAGGTAGACGCCTTCTCTTAATCCTCATTGAACCACTCTTATTAGAGTCTTGGTTCCTCTCATGCGTCGTTTCCGAAACTATGCTCACAAAGATACGCTTTACTCTCGAACTGGAGATACCGACGGCCCGGCTGATGTATAGAATACCCAAGCGCTAGAGCAAGCCTCCAAGACTCCGACACTCACTTTTAATGTCCCTTTCGAGCGGAGAACCCGAAACCGCTCACAAACTTGGTGTCGTCTTCCATAATCTCATCGAAAGCTCGAACACTGATTCCTTGCTGATCTAGGCTGCCAAGACTAAGAGTAATAGACAAAAATCACTCCTCTCAAGCCTCACAAACTGTAGAAGTGTATAAATGCTCTCTATCACTCTCCAACTAACACAAAAGATCTACAATCTTGTCTTGTGCTTTCTTGATGGTATCTCTTGGTCTCTCACAAGTTTGCTCCAGCATTTTAGACCTCAGCCACTCGGCAAAACGACCCCTTCTATGGATTAAATAGGCTCCAAGCCCAGAAACAACCGCTAAAACGTGATGTCATAAAACTAACTGCTTTTTCCAACCACCAGACTGTCCGGTGACTGCTTTCACTGGACTGTTTGGTGACTTGTCTTCTCGCAGACCAAGGAAACTCCCTTTCTAGAAGCCATTCTGTAACAGTCCGAAATTTTCAAATTAATCGAAGTGAAGATTATCTCAAATTTTGTTTCGCTCCAAATTCAAATTTTTGCTTTTGATTTTCCGACGCTGGAATAATTTTGGTGCATAGGCTTTTGTTGGACCGAGATTAATTCTCAAAGCCTTTAATTAATTCTCAAACCTTTCTAATTAATCTCTATAAATCCTCTCTCTTTCTTATCCCTTCCCATCAACCCCTCTCTCTTTCCCTCATTTTCTTTCCC